>VDFB02000003.1:17134634-17202916 GCA_007258455.2 Sequoia sempervirens
TTGTAAGGACAGGTCCGCCTCAGCACTAGGACAGGTCCGCCACTGCACAGGGACAGGTCTTCCACTGCACTAGGACAGGTCTGCCATAGCACAGGGACAGGTCCGCCACTGCACTAGGACAGGTCCGCCACAGCACAGGGACAAGTCTGCCACTGCACTAGGACAGGTCCGCCACTGCACTAGGACAGGTCCGCCACAGCACAGGGACAGGTCCGCCAAAGGATAATTTTAAGCTTGATGTTTTGATGGATGGGTAAGGCAAAGGACCGAAAATATAGCAAACACTGATAAACATATTTGGATAGACTGAAAATGACTGGTTTTGCACGAGAAAGACAATTCAGGAAGCACAACCCTAAGATTTAGTAGAAGTGGGTATGGTCAACAAAGTCTTCTACTCTAGGATGCACATGGTTGCTAAGGATTCCTCGATATACACCTGGTACATGAGGCCCAAACCGTGAACACCAACCTGTTACAAGCATGAGTCGGGAACCTTAGCGAGATACTAAAGGCTCGGACCAACTCTTCACGTCATCCCAACGCTTCACCAATTACAACGTGGTTGGATTGAGGTACAACTTTCGCTCTCCCCCCTTTATATACCCCACCGGTACGCGTGGTTGGAATCATCCCTTGGGGTGATGAAATCCCCAAGCAGGTCCCACTAAGAAAATGAAAAATGGGTGACCCAAAGGACTTGGAAAGCTACGATTTCTCGTCACCCAAGATCGCCAAATGGCGCAAGGGGATTGGATACGTCAAATAGCCTTCCCAAACATGCCAAACAAGGTTTATTGACCCCTTTAATTAAACTATGTGCCTAATTTATCAAAAGACAATTGGAAAAAAATTAAAATTTTTACCTTTTGGAGGACAGGTCCGCCACTCTGCAAGGACAGGTCTGCCACTCTGTCAGGACAGGTCCGCCACTCTGTCAGGACAGGTCCGTCACTGTAGGAAAAGTCCACCACAGCACTGGGATAGGTCTGCCACTGCAGGAGGACAGGTCTGCCACTGCAGGACAAGTCCGCCACTCTAGGACAGATCTGCCACCCTGTCAGGACAGGTCTGCCACCCCAAGACAGGTCTGCCACTCCAGGATAGATCCGCCACTCTGTCAGGACAGGTCTGCCACCCCAGGACAGGTCCGCCACTCTAGGAAAGATCCGCCACTCTGTCAGGACAGGTCCGCCACTCTGTAACCTGGACCTGTAAAAATGTAAAAAATAGCAAACGTGAAAGAAATAGACCCGTTTGTGGGTCCCATCGGGCGTGCCAGAAATGTGATAGGTCGGATGTGAGCATTAGAAAAAGAGCAGCAAGTAAAAGAGTGCAAATAAACACCAAAACAACCTACACCTCAAGATTAGCCTAAGTTGGAAACAACACAAGATGAAAGCAACAAAATGGAACTCTATACCTTTGGCACGAATTGATCCCCTTCTTTGTCAGCCCTCTGACTTTGGATGTGTATGCCCTTGGATGGCAAGTAGATGCAAGCGGAAATGATGTTGTGAGGATGAGTGCAAGTGGGATGGAAACAAAAAATGGCTAAGTATGTTGAGAAACAAAATTGCAAGAGTCATTAGCAAAATGATCTCCCTAAAATGGGAGAAAAGAGGGGGTATTTATAGGATTTTTGAGAGTTCCTAGGGGAAATGGAGGGTCAAGATTGAGCCACCAAACATCAAGATGTAGGGCTAAGGTGAGTTGAGAACTCACAAGCCCTCACATCTTGACATGTGGCATGTGATATAGCCCTAAAAGGTGAAGTGGACATGAGGCGGAAGGATGGTACATGACATGGAGGGGGGCACAAAGTACCTTGGGATTGGACAAGATCTCCTCATAAAGGAGGTCCTTGTCCCCATGTGAGTGAGACATGTGAGGAATTAAAATTCCTCAAATATTCTCATGGGGAGAGGGGAATTTAAAATTCCTTAAATGCATTGGAAGATTAAATGTAATTAAAAATTCACATGGGGAAGGGAGATGCCTTGTCCAAAAGGAGAAAGCCTTTAATAGGGTTGACTAAGGACACATGTCATAAAGGACATGGGGAAGAGAAAAGGAATTTAATATTCCTTGGAAGGATAAAAGGAATTAAAAATTTCTTGAGAGGTTGATTAGGCTAGTTAGTGAAGGATTAGAGGATGGTTAAGTGGCTAAGAGAGATTAGAGGCCAACTTGCAAAAGTTGGAGGATGTGACACATCCTAATCAAGGATTAGGAATGTGCACATCCTAATGATGAGATTAGAAGATGGATTAATATAAGATAAAAATGATGGAGGATGTGACATGAGGGGAATTAAATAAATGGAATATTTATTTAATTCAATTGATGGAAAGAGGATTAAAGAGATAAGGTATTATTGATTAAATACCTTAGGGATTTGGTAGAATTAAAGGTATTAATTAAATAATAGCAGTATTACTTAATTAACGAAAATAAGATGAAAGGGGATGAATTTGGATAAATTAAGTGTCCAAATTTAGATGTCTACATGCACTTTGCACCAATTGGGAAAGAGTAGTTCCCCAAATTTCATTCCTCTTCCCAACTGGACTTGATCTTCAATGCACTTCTGAATAAAATCTTGAAAACTATCTAGTAGACCCAGCTGACTATCTTCCAGATCATCGTCATCTTCAACTGGTTCCACAAAGACTTTAGCGCCACTAGATTATGTTGTAAGGTCAACAGGTGTTGTGTGGAATATGAGAACTTCCTCCACATATGATTCTTCAAGAGGGGTTGTGAGCATATAATTACCCATACTTACTTCAGATATCAAAATTTTAGTAGAGGTTTTCTGATATTCTGTAATCATGTATTTCATTTTGGGTTCTCTTTCAATTCTAATCTGATTCGGCACTCCTTTCCAGGGAAGCCACATGTGTGAGTAATCAGTTGAGACATAGCCATTCAACACTCTGGTAAAGTCCCTTCCCAAGATTAGGCCATAAGCATCAGGTATGTCAACCACTTGTATATTGATAACCTATTGAATCCTAGGATCAGAAGCAATCTACATATGAATCATATTTAACTCCCCTATGACATTGACTTCAATCCTATCTAGTTGTGTAACTTTCTTTTGTGATTCAGCAGGAGTGATACCCATAGCTCTACATACACCAAAAGGCATAACATTGGTTAAAGCACTAGAATCCAGCAAACAATTATGCAAGTTCTTACCAAATATGCGAACAGAAATTAGGAATGGAGGTGTGTATTTCTTCCCTTGAAAGAGAGTTAGGGGAGTATCTACTTGAGCAACTTGAGATTTGTCTTTCTCCTTTCCCTTATCTCCAGGAGGCATGTGGACCTAATTATGACTCTGATTTTTCCTTCCTACTGATTGATAACTAGAAGCCTTATTGAGACTTTCGCTAACTAATTTATCTTATGATATGGACTTTACATTATAGGCTCCTAGAACTACATTTCTAATGGTTGGGACTCTTAATAACTCAAACGCAGAGAGACTTACCTTTAATTTTTTGAGTTCTTCAGTAACATACAGGGCCAATTGTTCCTCATTCAGATCAGCATGGGTCTCCTTTGGATATTCCATCACCTTATCCTTATTTGTATCAGCACCTCTCCCTTTTGGTACATCAGCATGCCCTTGATCTTGAGATAAATATTGCCTGGACACCTAAGGCAGTGATGGATTATTACTAGCATTAGGATCTGGAGGTGTATTGAAATTGTTCAGTGGAATGGAAGTAGTGAAGGGGCCTCCAACCTGTGGACATCTGTGTGGAAATTCCCTTAAGTCATACTTCTTGACAGGTCTCTAAAAGGTCTGTACTTCTTCAACAAAAGCCTCCTCTTCATCTCTAGGGCCATTGTCATTTACTGGATTCTCATCAAATAACTATTTTATTTCATCCCCATGCATACCTAGTCTGCTTATTCCTCTAATTGGTCAGATTCCTCTTCAGGTACATTCTCTTTACTTTGTGGAAAAGGAGCATGATTCAGTACCAACACTGATGAATCATAAGGGATAGATGGTACCATCTCTTGACTACCTACATTGTTCTCCACTTCATACTGGAAGATTGAAGTTTTCATTTGGAACTCTTGACAATCTAACTCAGAATGTTGACTTGTTTTGTGGAGCCTACACCATCCTAATAAAGCAGCCTCAGCTAGGTATACACTACTAGGAGGTTTCTCTTGATTAAATGGTTGATTGACAGGTTAGTTAATTGGTTGATCCAATGGGGTAGGAACTCCTCCATTTTTGGGCCCTGTGTTCCAAGTCTTGTTCTACCCTGGTGGTTGCCTCCTATCGAATCCTTGTCCTGAGGATTTTCCTTTATCATAATTTTTTCTTCTATCATTATTATACCCCCTGTCATTATTGTATCCCCTATCATTGTTGTAACCTTTGTCCTGGTTATATCCTCTTTCATTATTGTATCCTATTTCATGACGTTTCCCTTTGTCAAAGTTTTGTCCTTGTGGATTTTCTCTGTTCTGATTGGACTACATATTTCTCTGAGCAGCTTGCAACTAACTGTTCTGGTTCCTCAAGTAAGTCACCTCCATATTTAGCTTCTTCACTTGCTCAAAAAATTCATCTAGTCTCTCCTTTTCAGGATTACTATATGGAGGTTGATTCACACTATTCTTAGAATATCAGACTACAACACTGGCATTCAGTGATTGGTTCAAAACTTTAGAATTTTGTAGATATGGGGGATAGCTAGCTTGAGGCTGTGCATGAAGAGTTTGATTCACATTTTGCTGAGGGTAGCTAATTGCAGGTGGAGCTTGTCTCATAGGAGGTCCTGGGTGAGGAACTATAGGAAATTGAGGTACTAGATTCATAATAGGAGTATGATTAGCGAGAGCCTGATTGAGAGCAGGAACTTGTCCAGGGTGAGCAATGGGTCCTAATGATGGTAAAGGTCTAGACACATGTCTTAATTCAGTGCTCACTTTCATAGCCTCAACATAGGCATCAAGTAGGGTATTGGGAGGATTATTTTTCTATTTAATGAAGGTAGATGTCAGACTGTCAAGACCTTCATAATAAACCTCTAAAGCAGTAGGTTGATCAACAGCATAAGGAGCCTGTAATCTAGTATAGGAATGATGAAACCTATTGTTGAAGGACCCTATAGGCTCATTGACTTCCCTCTTAACATTAGTAAACCGATGATAAAGCTCATTGGAACTAATGGGAACTCTAAAATTTTGCAAGAATGCATTCTCTAACTCATTCCAATGCTAGATAGACCTAGCGGGTAAATGGTTATACCAATAGAATGCATCCTCTCCCAATGAATAGGGAAAGATTCTACATGCTACATCCTCATGGTTGATTCCTCTATCCTTAAGGGCAGTCTGAAAGATCCTGATGTGTTCTTCAGCCGTTCTATTAGGATCATTCACATGGAACTTTAACAAAATTGTTCATGGTTTTTGGGCATGACATTGTAAATGGTGAAACTCAATGGAGATGGGCTATTAGCTAGGAAATCCATTGGTGGAGGTGGGGGTGGTAATGGATGATTTATGGTTGGCTGAGGTTGTGGAATGGGAATTTCCTCAGAGTCAGATGAAGATGAACCTGATGAAGATGGGGATGATGGAGATGATGGAGGTGGATGGGATGATGATGATTCTCCCCTTCTATTGGTCCTTCTAGACCTGGTAGGGTCTGGTAATTCCTAAAATTCCTCCTCTCCTAGAGTAGATCTGGTTCTTCTTCTGAATATTTCAAGAGAGATGGCATTCAAAAATTGATTCAGCTTGCTTATTCAGGCCCTCCTTCTAGTGCCAATCTGTTGATGATATTTTCTGCACAACAACAACTCAGACAAAATATGAAATCCTATCTCTCTTGAAAGGTAAATCTCTATCAGCAAGCCTCAAGAGATAACCCCAAGGTCTCTAATGTCAGGTCTTGACAATGCATAAACAACTCAGTGATAAATGTGAAAATGTTGGTAATCACAATGGGACCTTACTACAAGCAAAATATTGAACCTTAATTTATCAGATATAACAATGAAATGATACTTCAATCCTAAGTTTAACTCAATAATCAAAGAAATAACAAAAGATAAGGGTTTCAAAGAGATTTCTAGACTTAATACTAAACCTAAGATCAACAATGCAAATGACCAAGCACTTAAAATGGACCAATCCCTCAAAACCAATTTCTACTTAACCCAGATGAATTTGCAATCTTATAGAAATAGTGCAATCTTCTAAGGTGTTAATATTTTTAGATCATGAACAGTCATTCAAACAACCTTATTAAGGTTAAAATGAATAAACCCTCACAATCGAACTAAGCACATTGAATATAAAGTTCAAGCTAACTTTGCAAAGCAACTAACAATCAGTTGGTTGTCAAAATTATGGACTAGGTATTGCTACAACACTTCAGATATCAAGCCATAAACATTATTGAATCAATATAACTATAAACATCTAAATATTAGATTTCTTCAAAGCAATTCTAAAGATAGAATAACAAGAACCATGCAAGATAAACATAACACAAGTATGGCACTAAATCACAATGTCATTACTTGCATTAAATTATCCATTGTGGCAACAATTCCAGCTTTTGTCACATTACTTGCTTGAGCAAAACTACTTACTAATTCGCTTCAACTATTTCTCTACTTGACTATATCTATTCTTCTTAACCCTTACAAATGAGGCAAAATGCCATATTTATAAAACCTCCCAAAACATGTTGGCCTAGATAGGTTTTTACAATAATAATTAGGCACAACAAGTCAACAAAGAGAAGTTCAAAATGAAATAAAATATGCATTAAATGCATGAACTTCATCTAGGTCATCCTGGGATTTCCAATGTAGCTCAGGCCAATGCATGGAAAAACAATAGGGAAGCACAAATCTCGATGTAGCCAATCATTAACTCCCTTCCCCTTTGTCCTTATGTTGATCCAACATTTCATGAACTTTCAAAAGCACACCATCCAAGTCGGCCACAAGTGGTAAAGGAAAAACCCTAAGTTTCCTTTCAATTGATGCAATTTCCTCCCTGGACTACTTTACCAACTTATCCCAATCAACCCTATAGGTTAGGTATTTATCAATGATAGCAATGTAGTTAGCTGCATCATCTAACTGGTGCTCAGAAATAGAATCATCATTAATTGGGGCATAAACACCATGCCACCATTTTCTCAACTATTCCAAACTCAAATACTTGGGGGCAATCTTTCTTCTCCCTATCATAATCTCAAAGAAAGCAATGGACCCATTGTAAACACCAGCTAGGGTATCATCAATCAACCTCCTCTGTTTGTAAATATTCTTCAACACCTTCTTCCTGATTTGCAGCACTTCAAACCACTCCCAAGGTTCAGCAGCTCGAGAGGAAGGAAGAATTCTATCATTTATTAACTTATCCCTGGTGTCCTCCATGATAGTTTTGGTCTTCTGCAACAGGAGATCTGTATCTTCCTTGTCTTGATCCAACACTCCCTTCAACCAATCAATTGCCCTCATAGCATCTTTCCAAGTTGAAAAAATATCCTTGATAGCCTCATCACCTTTGGTTCACACCCCTTGCAGCCAATTTGTAGTGGCAAGAGTGGAAGCTTTCATCTTTTCTAGCTCGGTGATAGTTTCCTGGGGTAAAGGATTCGCAGTAGAAATCGAGGGGGTAATAGATTGTAGGGGTTTCATTAGATCCTCCAAGAATTTCCTGAGATTCTCATTTTCCTTCTTTAGCTCCTGCTTAGTCTTTATTTCCTTCCTCAATCTTCCCAAGATGACTGCACTTGAACCTTGATAATCTTCAATATCCGGCTCAATGGATGTGGGCCCTAAATTGAAGGTCTAAACATTATAATATTTTCCAGTCACATCATCTCTATTTTTATCTAGGGTAGGGGTTGCAATGTGAACAACTCTGTTGTTGGCCTCATCTCTTTCAATCCTTGAGATCACCCTAGCCTTCTTCTTACCTTTGTCTTTTCCAATCTTGGCTAGCAGCTCATCCCAATTCAGTGGAGTATCTTCCACGACAACTTGTTTTCTCCTTATTTATTTATCCAACCACTTAGGCACAGTGGATTCCAATAGAACTTCAGTCTATTTTTCTTCCTATTGTTCCTTAGGCGCCTCTTCACTCAAACCCTGCTTCTCAGGAGTCTCATTTGTCTTATCCTCCTTTTCTTCAGCATGTTCTTCTTCACGTACAGGTGATGGAACCTTCATAGCTTCTTCTTCTACTGGAGGTGATTTAACCTCTTCGGTTCCAACAGGTGACTCTGTGTAAGCTACCAAATGAGACTACATTACCTTATCAATTTCTACCTTTGCACTATAAAGATCTCCCTCATAAAATTTCTCTCCTTCAATATCTAGATGTTCCCCAATTTTTTCCAACTCACCTAGTTTGCTTTGAGCTTCATGGGCGGAAGGAATATCATTATGTTGCTCCTTACGAGAAATAACTAGAGGAAGGATTACTTTAGGCACACTATCCTTCGGAGAAGGAGTTCTAGACCTCCTTGTGTATACTCGTGCCTTCTCCTCTGAGCTTTCAACACTCACCACTGGTGGGGTAACTTCTTCCTCTCCTACCTTGGAGCTTTCCTTCTCTAACAATTGTATGACTCTTCTCCTTTTGGGCACAGGAACATCAACCTCAGGGTTTTTCCCTTCAGTTTCCTTCTGCCCAGACCTCTTAGTCCTTGTCCTCTTCTTAGCCTTTGGCTTTCTTTTCTTTTCGGTCTCTTGGACTTCCTCCTCTCGAACACCATTAATTTTAATTTTGAAAGGAGAATCCACCTTAGCTTTACCTTTAGGATCCCCTTGCTCAGTTGATTCCTCAGAAGTGGAGTGAGGGTCCAAATCTCCCATCAAATGGTAGGTGCATTTCACTCCCTCATTGTCCAACTCCCATAGCTTGTGCCTTAGCCAGATCCTAGTAAACTTGATAACTGGATCCATTAGTTGTTTCAATTTTGTTTTTTCTTCTTCTAGCTAATCTACATCACCAATTGGCTTATCCTTTACTGCCTCAAAGGCATAAACTTGAATCAAATCCACATCATCTTTCGATTGATCAAGAACTACCTTTAAATTGTACAATCAAACTGACTCAACTGGGAGCCAAGAGAATTTATTTTTCCTTACCTCATATTCATCACTACAATTGATCCAATAGTCCTCCAAATCAACCTTGTGGCTATACTCTCTACTGGCCTTCCTTTGGGCTTCACCTGCAATATCAAACCTTGATCTCTTGGAATGAAAAGACAAGCCAAGGGTACTCTTTTCTTCTTCTAAATCCTGGGAAGAAATAATGGAAGGACATGCCTCCCCGGTGCCAATCCTGATTGGGAAGTCCCCACCAAAGCCAGTCTTATGCTTGTCTCTCTTGACAATGGCATCAAAGTCACAAATCTTCCTAGTTACTTCCAAGAGTATCATATGATCGGTAGGGTACCTTGGAAGTCTGTATGGAGCCCTCTGGCAGCCATCAATCCAAATGTATGAGAAGTTTGGGAACTGAATAAACCAAGCACCATATTTCTTAATTAGCTCCTTGGTCTGGTCTGAAATCCTTGTGTGCTATGCTCCCTAAAGCATTCTAGTGATATGCATGGTGAATGCATCATTCACCCTCCTATAACTCGAGCTTCCCAAATGTAACTGAGGGAAAACCTCATAAATAACATCCTATCTGAAGATTCCCCTTGTACTCAATCCTTTGTAAGGGTTGAATCTTGCAAGTGCATAGACCAAATATGAAGTCATTGTGAAGGTCTTGGTCTGCAATACATTGGATAGTTGCTCATGGATCACTCTTCTAATCACACCAGACCAATGATAATCAATTAGCTCTTGTTCCATCCTCACAATAGTGTGGCACATACAATTCTCAAACACACCTGCACTTCTCAATCCAACCACCCTGCTGAGCAATGTGATGGCATCATAGTATTCCTTCTTGAATTTTTCCCTGGAATACTTGTTTAGGAAACTTGGAATAATGAGACTTTGGCTTCTCCAGCTAGGAATTAATGAGCTATTGTGATTTCATAGTCTATTCCTCATAGAACCCCTTAGCTGCCTCCATATTAAATGCCACCACAATAGACCTATCTGGCATATCGAAAGTTTGAGCAATGGAAATAGGGTTGAGATTTTCCACCACTATCCCTTGTGGACCAATGATCCTCTGTGTATCCTAGTCATAATGTCTTGCACATTTGAGCACCAACTCGTAACACTTTACCGTGGAAGGAAAACCAGCCACATGTGCCAACCCTGATTCCAACATCCTCTTAGTCACCAGAGGAGGATCCTACGCTACCACTCTTTCTTTGAACTCCTCATAATCCCATATTCCAACATTGGTATCAGTTACCTCAGACCAAATTGATGTGATTTTACTTTCAGGGATCTTTCTCTTAATTTCCATTTTGATTCTTTCTACTTCAGATACTGAGGATCCTTCCATTATCCTGCTGGATTCAGCCTACACCCAACAAGGAAATCAACAATAAAAACCATAGGAAAGTAATATTAATCCATAAAAACATCGTTAGAATGAACAAGATATCACTAAATATCATATAAGATGATCACAACAAATTTCGGGTTTCAGGACCATCCGCGGAATCTAGGCCAGGGAGGAATTTCGGGGAATTTTGGGCTAGACGGATTCCAACGGATTAACCATGAAAACACCACTTAGCAATTAAACACAATCATTATTAACCAATAAAAAGCATAGAAGATCTAAATATAGCATGACACAATCATCAAGCACAATCATTCGTCAACAAATCATGCTATCTCAAATTTATTCATATTCCACCAGACTCCAGGAAAATCCGCCAGAGACAGATTTCCACAAAGGCATGGACACTTCATAAACTTTGGAAAATCTAGGCGACACAGGACTTCGGGAAAATCCGGTCCATACGGGAATTTGCGGATAAGGTAAAACTCTGAAAGTATGCAGATTTCGGGAAATCAAAGGGAATCGGGAAAATCTGCCAGAGACGGAAAATCCCAGACTAAGGATAAAACCCGAACTTCAACTCCAAATTACAATTTTTCTCAGACCACCAGATCGATCATGGATTTCAAAGATTCAAGCCAAAGGTAAATTAGGTATGGGCCTTCCATATATTTTCTTAGAATTCTAGGCCAATAGGGAGGCGGAATAAAGTTGAATGGTGTTACCCTAGGTTTAAAACCCTATACATCCGCCATTAACGCACAGGCAAGCTCAGGATCCAAACAACTCAACTGCTAGATCATTACTAGGGTTTACTCACGACTTCTCTAGCATGACCCCTCATAATGCAAAGAAACAAACAAGCTCAAGACTTACTTGGAAGACCATAAATCAAACATTGCTATGCAACCCTAGTCATGAAATGATCAAATACTCAAGAATTTGAACACCAATAAACTTTATAACACCAAATCCCTATCCACAATCATTAATTTAAATGCAAGGAAATCGAATACATACCATTGTGAAGCGAAAATCAATCTCAGAAACAACAAATGCGAAATTAATGGCGTCCACAAAGAATAGCGGTAGTAATGCACTAGAAATCGCCACTCAAATTGACCAATTCAAACTCAAATACCCCAAATCAGATCAAACACCATTCAAGAACGAACGCCTCAACTCAATCGATGGAAAACAATAAGCATGGTGGCATAAAAGACCTCAAAGATCGATTAAATAAATTGTTTAAAGCTCGTACAAAGACATTAATGTTGTCGACAAGACAGTTAGAAAAACTCGAGAACCCGATGGTAGGACGAAATCTGAAAAAATTCAGACCACGCGGAAATTCGCGAAGACCAAAAATCTCCTAACTAGAGTGCCCAGCCAAAGTCTGAGCAAGATCCAGGAAAATTTGACCGAGGTGGAAAGTCCCAAATCAGGGAAAAAACCCGAAATTCACCCAAAGCTTTAATATTTTCAATGAATAACTTAAGGGAATCACTCAGGAAATGAAAATAAACATTCAAGCACATGCCAAAGCAAGATGAAACCTCAAGAAGAAAGGGCCAAGACACCAAAACCAAAGCGAAAGAGGTCCTTGCCTTCGGCGGGGCGTGTGTGCAAAAACTGCAGAACACTGTTGACACCATTGACAACCACATATCAGCAACAAAACCACAACATCCAAAAATCTCCCCCTTTGGCATTGATGGAAACACATGATGTGAAAAATACCATCAACACAACTCTCAATCAACACTTACTCCCCCTTATATTTTGACTCTTCTTCCTTAACCTCTTTTGCATGATCTCCCCACAAGACTCTTCACTCCAGATAAGTAATTTTTTTTCACATGACTCTTCTCCCCCTTTGAAATCAATGGCAAAGATAATCATTATCTTCCCACATACAAGATCTGAACCACATATCTGCACATCTGACTACTCCCCCTGAGTAGCATCCATGGAAACATCAATCCAGATTAGGAAATATCTATGAAGAACACATATTGATGCATGAAAATGCATCTTTAGTTTGTATCATGATGGGTAATCACCCCAAGTATCCCTATGAGATACTCAAAAGTATCCTTCATTAATAGCTTAGTGAAAATGTCTGCAATTTTTTCTTTGGTAGGCACATACTCCAATTTGACTTCTTTCTCACTCACTTTTTCCTTCAAGAAGTGAAACTTGATTGATATATACTTGGTCTTAGTGTGTAGCACTGGATTCTTTGACATGTTAATTGCACTTGAGTTGTCATAGTATATGGAAATAGTTTCATTATATACTACTTTGATATCCTTTAGCATCTATTTCATCCACATCACTTGAGTATAGTTATTTGTAGCAGCAATATACTCTACCTCAACAGTAGATAGAGAAATGGAATTCTACTTTTTGCTCAACCAAGACACTAACTTCTTCCCTAGGTCAAAGAAGGCACCACCACTAGTACTCTTTATGTCATCTACATCTCCTACCCAATCCACATTAGTGTATGCATTCAAAGTAAGATTGCCATCCTTAGGATACCAAAGCCCAAAGTCAATTGTTCCTTTTAGATACTTGAAGATTCTCTTTACAGCGGTCACATGAGATTCTTTCAAATCAGCCTAAAATCTAGCAACCATACATATAGCATTCATAATGTCTGGTCTAGTCTGAGTTAAGTAGAGAAATCCACCAATCATTGACCTATATCTTGTTTGATTTTCCTTAATATAATCATCATTCTATGTTAACTTACATCTGGTTACCATGGGTATACCAATAGGCTTTGAGTCTTCCATTCCAAACTTCTTCAGAAACTCTCTCACATATTTGGACTGAGATATGAAGATCCCCTTATCTAACTGAGTAACTTGCAATCTCAGAAATAACTTCATCTCTCCAATCATTCTCATTTAAAATTCACTCTTCATTTCATCAACAAAATTCATACATAGATTGTCATCTCCTCCAAAAATAATTTCATCAACAAAGACCTCAATAATTAACTCTTTGTCATGATCCAATTTGAAATACAAGTTGCTATTAGCAGTACCTTTATTAAATCCAAGCTTTAGTAAATATTTATCCAATCTAGCATACCAGGCTCTAGGGGCTTGCTTGAGTCCATATAGAGCTTTCTTCAATTGATAAACCATGTTTTCCTTATCAATCAGTTGAAATCCATCTGGTTGTTCAATATATACTTCTTCTAGCTCACCATTCAGAAAAGTTGACTTCACATCCATTTGATAGAATTTATAGTTCTTATATGCAGCATAAGCAAGAAATAACCTTACAGCTTCAATTCTGGAAACAAGGGCAAAGGTTTCTTCAAAATCAATACCTTCCATTTGTGAATACCCTTTACATACCAATCCTTCTTTATTTTGAACCACTTCACCTTGTTCATTGCTTATTCTGAAAGACCCATTTAGTACCAATCACATTTTTATCTTTAGGTCTGGGAACAAGTATCCATGTATCATTCTTTTCAATCTGCATTAGTTCTTCCTTCATAGCTTCCATCCAGTGTTCATCATTGCAAGCTTCATTGAAATCTTTAGGCTCAATCTTGGAAATCAGGCAATACTCTTCTACAATATTTCTTCTAGTTTGCACACCTTTATTCTTGTCTCCTATAATTTTATTTTCATAATGATTTAGCTTCACATATCTCAGAGTTTTAGGATTCTCTCAAACTTTTGGTTCTTCTATTGTTTCTTCTACACTTGCACTTGTCTCTCCTTCCTAACTACCTTGATTTACCGGAACAAATGGAAGTTGTTTTATCAGAACATATGGCACAATTTGAAGTTTATTATGTGTCTAAGCATTCTTCCCTTTGTTTTTTTGTCTTCCTAGTCATTTGAATCATATCCACAATATCTGGATGATCTAGAAAAGTCCTCATCAACTCTGAAATTTGCACTCTCAACCATTTTTCTCAATCTTCTGTTATAACACCAGTAGGCCTTGATTTTAGTAGAGTAACCTAGAAAGATTTCTTCATCACTTCTTGCATCAAACTTGCCTATATCCTTGTCTCTCTTGATATAACACTTGCTTCCAAATATCTTGAAATATTTAACAGTAGGCTTATAACCAAACCATAGTTCAAAAGGAGTCTTACTAGAATTACCATTTACATTTACCTAGTTCAAAGTGTACACAGAAGTGCTTACAGCTTCACTCTAGTAAATGTGAGGCACATTTCCTTCAATCATCATTGTTTTATTAGCATCCAATTTTTTTTTTCTTCCTCTCTGCAACTCCATTTTGTTGATGGGTTCGAGGAGAAAATAACTGTCTTCTGATTCCATGCTCTTCACAGAAGAATTAAACTCCCTGGAGGTGAACTCACCACCTCTTTTTGACCTTAAGCATTTGATTTTCAGACCTTTTATCATTTTATGCCATAGCTTTAAAACTTTTGAACTTCTCTAATGCTTCACATTTTTCTCTTAAGAGAACAACCCATATCATTCTAGAATAATCATCAATAAGAAGCATAAAGTACCTTTCACCATGGAGACTTCTAACTCTAGAAGGAACACATAGATCAGTATGCACCAACTCTAGTAATCCATTCGAATGATGGTGTTTGCTCTGAAAAGAGACTCTAGTATCTTTTCCCATCTGACACTCCTTTGCAAATTGTGTTAGCAGGTTTCACTAGCTTAGGTAGATCTCTTATTGCTTTAGTGGAACTTACTTTGACAATATTATCAAAACTCACATGAAACATCCTTCTATGCCATAACCAGCTTTCATATACTTGAGAAATTAAACAACTCTCACTAGCAACATTCAGGTGAAAAACATTACCTTTTGTTTGTTTACCTGAAGCAATTATATTTCCATAACTTCCATATATCCTACATCTTCCATCTTTGAACTAAAGATCATAACCCTTGTCCACCATTTGTCCAATACTCAATAGTTTGTGCTTCAATCCTTCAAAAAATAGAACATCATCAGTGTTATGCTTACCACCAAGACAAATAGATCCTCTGCCATGAATCACACAATCATTTTTATCTCCAAATATTACAATCCCACAATCATACTTCTCTAGACTTACAAATTTCTTTTTTCACCAGTCATATGATGTGAGCATCTGTTGTCAATGACCCACTCATCCTTTTATTCAATTCAAGCTGCAAGAGGTTTCCCAACTTTAGCAAATTCAATAGCCACTGGACTATTTTCCTTGATAGCAATGAAAACCCAATCATCTTCATTTCCATTTTCTTTATCAGACTCTTCATTAGTCACACCTCCTTCAACATAGTAAAATTTCTTTTGAAATCTAGATTTGTAAGGCTTAGATCTAGGAACTCTTTCAGGACACCTTGATGCAAAATGACTTATTTTACTACAAGAAAAACATTTGATAGGAAGCTTTCCTTTATACTTACCTTGTCCTCTACCTTCTTTCTTCACAATCAGTGCTTCCAACTCTTCTACCTCTCTTTCTTCATCTTCAAGTTGTTTCATTTCTTCCTCATACTTGAATGTCTTTCTAGAACTCTTTCTTGGATCATATCTTTGCTTTTTTCTTCCAGATATAGTAGCCTTAAATGTAGTTTCAGTCTTGGGAATAGATTCACCAAATTCGCTCAACTCAAAGGCAGCAATTTTTTCAATCAATGTATCTCATCACATTCATCAATGATCTAGTTTCTTCAATAACATGATCCTTTGCTTTGTAGGAGGGAGGCAATGATCTAAGCACTTTAGCTAAAATTTCTTCCTCTTCCAAGGTACCATAGACACATCTAATACCTATCAATATTTCATTTACTCTTTGCATAAAAGAAGAAATATTTTCATTTTCACCCATCTTCAAATTTTCATACTTGCCTTTCAAACTTTGTAGCTTAGCCATCTTCACATGTACATCTCCTTCATACAAAGTTTTCAGCTTCGCCCACATCTCATGAGATGTCTTCAAACCTATCACATTTTTCATTTTTGAATCTGTTAGAGCACTCAGCAAAGCTTCCATAGCCCTGACATTATTCTCAGCCTCTTTAATCTCATTAGCAATGGAAGGACCAATTTGAGGAATAATATATCTATTTTTTGTAATCCTCTAGAAGGGTTCACCAATACACCTCAAATGACACTCCATCCTAGTTTTCCACAATGAGTAGTTTGTTCCATCAAATCTAGGACTGTCCTTCTTGTATGATGCCATCTCAGATCACCTCAAGCTTTTAAACTTCTTCAGAGGAACCAACTCTGATACGAATTGTTGGAAAAACAAGGATAGGTAACTAAGAGGGGGGGTGAATCAGTTGTCATAGAATATTAAGACTTTCCAAACTTTACTTAACTTAATCTTAGATCTTATGAATGAACAATAAACCATAAACAATCAACAAATTAGAAACACAGAGAACACCAATATTTTTTACATGGAAACCCTGTTAGGGGAAAAACCATGGTGGATGTTAGTCCACAATATTATACCCTGTTAAAAGTGTAAGAAAAATAATGGGAATGCACATGCATTTAGGCACACTGCTTAGAGCTCACTGCTCAAATACAAGAGGGCTCATTTCCCAACAATACACAACAACACAGATTAGATCCATAGGCTATGAACTGAGAAAATAGCTTCTTCACAAGCCTAATTACAATTCTAGTTAAGCACATAAAACCTTCTTCACACTTCACTCAAACTTATTCTCACTCTGCTCTGCAATCGAATGATTAGAACACTATTCGCACATCTACACTTTCTTTGGCATACACACACTCTTATGCACACACTAACTTTGCTCAAACAATTTCTCTTATATATCCACAACATGGAATTACATTAACAACCTTGTCAGCCAAAATATAAAACATATTTTCAATGTCGGCCCAATTTTACAAACAAATTTTCAATGTGGATCAAACACCATCAGCTAATATCATGATGTGACCCAAAAAAATATCCTCGAGCATTCCAAACATTCAAATTTAAATCTTCAAGGATCTGTAACACGTTACAACCATCATGTCAGCCAAGAACATGAAAACTAGAACATACCGAGAAAAAAATTTGACCATGAGCACAATGATCAACAATGATGTACAAAAAGGATAGATAATGATCTAGAAGCATCCACAAACAATAGGAAATAATAGATAATCATCTGAAGCAACAGAAATTACCAGAATCACATAAACTTCAATCAGGAACACTAACAAAACCCACAGAAATATTGTCAGAACACAACTGTTCATAGCACAATCAAATCTTCACACGGACCTCTAAAACTTCTGGTAGATGAACTAGATACTCTTCAGCAATAAACCCTTTAGTCCACAACAACTGTTATTCAACTTACAGAAAAAGACACCTTCGTGACCTTCACTATTCCACTGGCAGCCTGCAACTCTTCCTTTAACAATTTTCTCAATATCCTCGACATATACAATCTTCAAAAAAATAATGCTAATAGTGTTCACATCAATGAAAACCACATATCAGCAACACAACAACAACATCCAATAGGAAGAACCAAACTATGATAGGGAAATGGCCT
This sequence comes from Sequoia sempervirens, assembly GCA_007258455.2. Taxonomy (NCBI): domain Eukaryota; kingdom Viridiplantae; phylum Streptophyta; class Pinopsida; order Cupressales; family Cupressaceae; genus Sequoia; species Sequoia sempervirens. Next base: position 17,152,673 of record VDFB02000003.1, read on the forward strand.
ATGTAAAGGGGTTGGTAGAAGGACCATTGTATAACCAAGATCTTGGATATAGGATACCACCATGGTAAAACTAGAGAAGTGTTGACATCATTCAAGGTATGGTAGCATACAATGATAATGGTCCATACCGAGGAGGAAGATTCTACGGATGAGGAATAGGAAGAAGAGATGATGTGACCTATTTTAATTGTGGTAAGCCAAGGCACTTTGCTATAGAATGTTGGGGAGAAAAGAAAAAATTAGTGTGGATTTTGTGAGGAGGAATACTACGATGCATTGAACTATTAAATTTTTTTCCAACACTATAAGAATGCACAAACACAAGGCCAAAATGACTAACAATTAAACTCAAATACAACCAAAGGGTCTAGAATCCTCCACAAAACACCCTAAAACCCTAAAAAAGGGACTAGAAGGTGCCGCAAGTCTAGGAAAGAGGATTATACTAAAGAATAGATTAGAACCAAAGCATAATACCACATGGAATCTAGGCCCAAGAAAAAGGGTGCGGTAGCAGTGGTGACCCAGCAAGGTACAAATATCGAGAGAGAAAATGTGACAACTATAGAAGAAGAATAAATCTTTGAAGAAGGGACATTCCACCCTACAAAGGAACAACATGATCAAATAGTTGAATAGAAAAATAATTCTTGAATGAGAACAAGAAAGAGAGAAGGAATAAAACAACTATTTTACAAAAAAATAAGTAAAAGCTCTTAAACAATTCACAAAAATAGCAAAACAACATGACCTACTCACCAAACTAAAGAAATTTAGTAAATACTGGAACAAGAACATACCATAAGTTAGAATGATAGGAAAATATTAGAAAATAAGACCAATAATGATTGACCTTTGGATCCACCATAAGATCCCTGAGGTGATGGTTGATCTCGGATCAAATGTAAACTTGATTCCTAAGAGAATCTGGGAATACTTGGGCCGAACAATATTAGAGCCAACTCCCTACAATATTATTTTATCCAAAGATAACATAATGAAGACTCTAGTTACCTAGAGGAATGTTCATCTTCCCAAGTTTGGAGAATCAAAGATTCCAAGCTGTCAACCAATCCGTCTCTTATCTCTAAACACACTCCATCCACGCCTCCACGCATGATATCCAATTCTCACATCGACCATGTATTGGAAGTGACCCTTCATCATAGGGATTCATAAGGCACTCTATCACGATGTGTGCACAGAGACAAAGTCAACTCCGGTATCAATGAAGCAGATCAGGAATCCCAAAAGTTGCATTCAAGTGCATGTATCTTAGCAAAGCAACTTCTTCAAGTAGGATATCAATGGCATATTATGAAAGGGGAATCTACATCAGCAACACATTGTGATTCAGCATGAGCTTAAAATCTTTCAGAAAATACAAAAAATATCAAAAAATATGAAAATCCAAAAAAATCAAAAAAAAAGGGATTGAAAACAATAAAGAGAAAAATCGTCCTCTAGTGAAAACCGCATGGGCGGCGCTTTGGGCAAGACCATGATGAAAACTTGGAAAACAGGCGTCATGTGTAGAATCGAGCATCTACATGTGCCAGTTCAGTTGAAAGCATCTCATCCCATCCGTAATAAATCGAGCATTCCATCCATTTCAGCCATAATAAATCCATCCATCCATAAACCATTTTTCCAATCCATTTTCATCCATCTACATCCATCATCCAAGTTATCTTGATCTTGAAAAAATTATGGGGCACACTTTACACTTGCTTATGGTAAACATCTTGACATGGGTTATTTTCATTGATCCTATCCTATGCAACATTATCTGAGCTATGAAGCATTATCCAATGAGCATTCTTTATCTAAGCACCTTATCTTATCACAAGATAATCTGTATCCATCCATCCATACACTTATCCAACAATCCATCCATAACATTCCATACATTGCTAGACACTGGGGGCAGATATTTACTTCTTGCTTCGAGAATAAATCTTGATCTATATCCTCCAACTTATGTGGCGATCTGAACATTGGAAAACGTGAAACCAATTGGTCAAAGCATTTGTGATCAAAAATCTGAATCACTAGCCCATGGCATATTTTGACAAAAAGATGATCCTTATTAAGCTTCATCTTTCATCGAACATCAATCCAAACAATCACTATCAATCGCATCTAAGTTGCACTTCAATGTCACATCAAATCATTCGAACATCTTTTTGTTCCAAATCAAGCTTCATCAATCATGATCAATCAAATCTAATCAAAAAATCATCACCTCAGGATATCCTTGTGTTGCCTAACACTATCCTTGCATTGTTGTGCATCCTCAACAATGTTATCATCATCAATCCTGATCAATCAAATCCTTGCATTGTTGTGCATCCTCAACAATGTTATCGTCATCAATCCGATCGACATCTCAATCCTTGTGTTGCTTAAACACTATCTTTGCATTGTTGTGTATCCTCAACATTGTTATCATCATCATCAATCCATCGATTCAATCAATCAACCTTAGCTTGGTTTTCAACAAAATCCCAAACAGAGCACTGATATCATCAGACACATCCATATCCAAATCGTCAAAGTCATGCAAAAATCCAAAAACATCCAAATCATATTAAAATCCAAAAACAAGTCGAAAACAGAAAAACATCAAAAACATTGGAATCTGAACTACGTCGTCTCTGAGCTTAAACGTAGGCAAGGCTAGTCTTTGATCAGCCCCCGAGACATCAAAATCCAAAAACATTCGAAAAAACATCAAAATCCAAAAACATTTGAAAAACACAAAATCCTAAAACATTCATAAAATCTCAAAAAAAAAAAAAAAAATCCAAAAACATTTGAAAAATCTTGAAAATACCAAAAACAGCCTCAAAACATCAAAAACATCCAAATATTTAAAAAAATCCATCCATCCCATCTCGCTTGCACTTGCAATAATCAATCATCCATAATAAACTGATCATCACCTTCATCCTTTGGCAATGCAAACATAAACAAGTGCAACAATCAGCAAAAGAAAGCTTCAATTGTAAAATCAAAATCGAAACAACAAATCTTTAAAACAAAATCAAAGTCTTGATCATTTTCAAACATGTCAATCAACTTTATATCAAAATCCTATCAATCAACTTATCAACCCATCATCATCCTATACAATGCATGTCCTAGGATATATCATTCTGACAATGGGCATCATTTTGGATATCACCATGGATTCTTATCCTATCAAAACACATCCCTCTGGCTAAAGGTATGAAGAACATTGGCTTTTTTGCGTACTTGATCTTTTCTCTTTGATTTATCTTATTGTGCTCATTCCAAGGACCTCTCGATGATATCCGAACGAAGGATTTAGAGAGATAGGAATGGGGCAACGATCATTATCTTTTTGTCTGTTGTGCTTGTTGGAGGTTCTTGTAAAATAACTTGGTGAATACTTGCTTTGTTAGGTACGTCCTAGCAAGGTTTCCGTATGTCAAGAGTGAACAAGAATACTCCTATCTGCTTGTCGAGTCAAAGTCCATCGCACTAGGTACAACACCATCTTGGTTCTTTATACCCTGATGCATCGTGCCTACGTGTGTTATCAAACATAAGGTAATTGGCCCTTTGAAAATCCCAACTCCTCAGCAAGTAAGCATCATCATCATCATCATCTCATGTCCTATTGGAAACTCTTATTTTCTTCTATCTCTTGCTTTTCGCGCTAACATGGTACCATGACAGTTAATCATAAATCATCACCATCGCATCCATCTTGCATCCACAAACTGTCAGCATATTGCATATTGCATATCACATCATATAGAAAGCATTAATCATACCACATGCATTCATCCCCATCATTGCATAATATATATTAGTTATTCTAAACATCTCATAAACCATGCATTTATCATCTATTTGCATAATCATAAAATCATCATCATATCATATCATGTGCATCCATATCATCCATGCATCATCATATCACCCAAACATCATAATCATCTCATTTATATCATAAATAATGTAACTGTCATGCTACAAATCAAGATCAAGTGTGTGTAATATATCAAAATAGGTATGAGACTACCCATGGTTGATGACTGTCTACATCATCAAATATGTCTACATCAAACACATGAGTTGATGATCTTGAACCTCTTTGTCGAGAGATTGACCCTCAAATCGAACCTCTTCGCCCGATCTCTCGAGGGGGAAACAGTGGGGCATCATAAAATTAAAGAATTTTGAACTTTGATATCAACAAGATTATTCTTTGAACCAACGCAACAAGTGCATCGCTTCAAAGAGGGGCAAAATGTAGACATCGAAAATATACAGATTGATATCACACTCTGATCTACTAACATCATTTCTTCCTAAATCATCCCTCGGTCTAACTGTTTAATCAAATTCCCTTATCTGATTAAATTCATCAATATTTGTCTCTTAATTAAATAAATTATTTTGTCTAATTAAGTCACTTCTCCTTGTTAATTAAACCAATTCATCGATCTAATTATCCCTATTTAATTAAAAATCAATTTATTTGATTAAATATCTAAAGTCTATCCATTAAATTAAATAAATTAAAACCTTATTTGATTTAATCTAACACCATCCTTTTAATTAAATAAATCAAAATCTTTATTTAATTAGCCTCTTATCATATTCCTCTCTTTTTTATTTAAATTAATCCGAAAATCTAAATCAAATTGTCAAATCACTAAATATCCCCTTAAATTAATCAAATCCTGATTAATTTAATCCTAATCACTCAAATCCTCTAGATTTTGCAACTTGCACAATTAAATCATTTATTTGATTTAATAATTCCCTATTTTCATTCAAAAGGCATCTAAGTGGGAATATTCCTCAAATTTGAAATCTCCCCCCAAAAGGACTTATCCATCCAACAAAGCATTTAAAGCTCTTACATTGTCTCTTACATGTCTCCCACTTGGCATTTAACTCATTTTTCATCCCCCCTAAACATGTCATCTCATCAAATTCAAATTTCAAACTTGGCACATTCCTCAAAACTTGCTCAACCTTCATCCTCTCACATGTTGACAAGTGGCATCATATCATTGGTTGAATCTTTGTCCCACATTGATCAAATTTGGACATCTCTTCAACTTATCAATCTATAAATAAAGAGCTTATATCCTTATTTCATCATCCACATCTCAAGCAAAGCTACCATGCTAAACTACTTAGCAATTCTCATCCATCATTTGAGTTCTTAGTTAGGTTTTCTTGCAGATTTTGGCTTGGAGCTCTCACATTCATCATCAAAGTGGATCAACATTTCTCAACAATCATCAACTTGCATCATAGGAATTGGGAAAGGGCCAAATTTCCACATCAAATTGACACCAATTCCCCCATGGGATTAAGAGTTTGCTTGCTTAATTAGGATTCAATCTTGTTTTTGTGATTTCATTGTATTTTTCATCATTTCCTTCCTAATTTGAGCTATGTTAATGAATCTCATGGGGAATCCATGTTTAGGCTTGCATTTCCTTGTTTAACTTGTTTAATCATGTTGTTTTGCAGGTACCTAGATTGAGGGTTCACAATAATAAACTATATATACACCTATTTTAAGTTGGACATTAAGTCCAATGGTAAGAACATGGTATATTGATCAAGAAAGACGAGACGAAACCAGATCTTGGGAAGAAATAACGATGAATTTTGTCCATATTTTTCCCTTTTTATGGTGAAAACCCCTAAATCCATACACTACATTGGATGAAGGAAATTTTCTTCAACCTAATAGAAGAAAGTGAGATACCGATACCACAATCCCATTCCATACCATCTAAAAAATAATAAGTATATGAATACATTGATTGGATGGAATGGGAGGGATCTAGACCAGAAAGACATTACTGTGTGGTACAAGATGATGAAGAAGACCAAACATAAAATATAGAAATAGAGCAAGGGGAGAGGGAAATAGAGGAATCCACTACACAAAAATAGAAATACTATAATGAACCCCTAAAATTAAAAGAAATAAACATTGTAGTAGAAGGGGATCCTAAATTAGCCCAGATAGGAGATTATTGGGATGAGAAGGTAGTTGCACAAATTATAGAAGCCCTAGTAGAATTCTAGGATATATTTCCCTGAAACTTTACCAAAATCAAAGGGATCAAGGAGGAGGTTGAAGCTATGAAAATCCAACTAAAAGAAGGTGCCAAACTTGTCTGGAAGAGATTGTAAATACCAACAAGAAGATTAAAGTAAAAATAGAAATAGATCTAAGATGTTAGCTATCAAAGTAACCAAATCAGTAGAGGATCTGCAAACTCTATAAGTCCAATGGTAGTGCAAAAAAAAATACTAGAGAGATAAGGGTGTGTGTTGACTTTCGGGAGTTAAACAAAGCTTGCTTACATGATCCATTCCCCACACCTTTTATAGAAGAAATATTAGAATTCATAGCTAGAAGGGAGATCTATTCATTAATTGATGGCTTCTTTGGTTACCACCAAGTGAAAATCAAGGAAGACAAGATCAATCAAAGACAATGTTTTCTACTGAATGGAGTTCCTACATGTTTATTGTAATGCCATTCGAACTCAACAATGCCTAGAAAATATATAGTCAGATAATTATCAATACCTTTAAAGATTTTATTCATGAATTTTTGGATGTATACTAAGATGATTGGATAATCTATGACCTTTTGAAGGACCATGTTAAGGTCCTTTAGATGATGCTAACATGGTGCAAAAGCATGCAAATATCACTAAACCTAAAGAAATGCATGTTTTTGATATCGTATGGGACACTTCTTAGCCACATCATATACAAGGAAGGATTGATGGTAGAACTTATGGAAGTGGCTTTAATCCTCAACCTACCCCCACCAAAGAATGCTCTACAAGTCAAGACATTTTAGGATACACAAGATATCACCAAAATTTTATCAAAGGGTATGTTGGAATAACAACCTCGTTAGAGGATCTTTTAAAAAATAAAACCAAAATTATAGAATGGAATGAAGAAGCACAAAAAGCTTTTGATACATTAAAACAAAGGATTACAGAGGCACCGATCTTAAGCTTTCCATATTGGAACAATCCCTTCCATGTTCATGTTGATGCCTCTAGTATAGAAATAGGTGCAGTAATCACCCAACCTAAGGGGAACAAGGACCATCCTATAACATTTACTAGTAGGAAGCTATCTGCGGAAAAAAAGAACTATACTATAACAGAGAGAGAAACACTAGAAATGGTGTATGCATTAAAAAAGTACAAACACTATTTATTGTCTACACCATTCACCTTCTTCATGGATCATGAACCCCTCAAATACTTATTTACAAATCAATAACCCATGGCCAGATAGCTAGATGGTTGTTGTTATTCCAATAATTTAATGTTAAGATTATGGTGAAACCCGACAAGAATGACTAGGGATCAAACTACTTGTCAAGAATAAAAATGAGAGAAGAACCAGATACCCATGGAGAAGAACTACCTAGTACACACTTGTTTCAAATCAGTGTGGTACCAGAAGAATTGGAAGACATTGTTTTACTATCTAGCAAAGAATTTCCAAAAGACATATCACCGCAAGACAAACAATCACTAGTGTAGAGAGCTACACCATATACTCTAGTAGAAGGAGAACTCCACCATTTAGGAAAATATGACATCCTAAGAATATTTTTATATAAACATGAGAGAAAATACATCCTAAAGGAGGCACATGAAGGAATTTTTGAAGGTCACAATTCTAGAGAAACTACCGCAAGAAGGGTAAAATTGGTAGGCCTATGGTGGCCAAGTTTACACAAAGATTCTAAAGAACACACAAAAGTATATGATATCTTTAAAGGGTAGGGAGACCTACCACACGAGATGATATGCCCCTAAGACTAGTCTTAGTGAAAAACCCATTTGAGAAGTGGGAAATTGACTTTATAGGGCCAATTGTCCTTCCGACAAAGCAATCAAAAGCTAGGTTCATTATAATCAAAGTAGAGTATCTAACAAAATAGGTAGAAGCAGAACCAACAAGAGACTGTACCATCAAAACCATCACAAAGTTCCTATAAAAAAATATCATTACACAGTACAGATTCCTTCTAAGCATAGTGAGTGATTAGGGTAAACACTTTGTGAATAAGATGATAAAGTACTTATTGCATAACTTTATGATAACACATAATAGAAGCTCTCCATATCATCCACAAACAAATAGAGCTAGTGAAGCACTCAACAAAATAGTTGGGAAAGCATTAACAAAGATGTGTGATGGGAACCAAACAGATTGGGATGTCAAGATACCTATGATACTATGGGCATATCGCACAACCTATAAGAGGACTAGAAAATTCACACCATTTCAATTGGTATATGGCTTGGATGCAACAGTACCCATGAATTTCATAATTCCTAACATGCATACCACACTGACTTTGCAATTAGAAGAGGATCAATCATTGATGACAAGAATAGAAGATTTAGAAAAACTAGATAAATTATGGAAAATTGTTATGTATAACCATTAGTTGAAACAACAAAGACAAAAGGAATGGCATGACTGGAACCTACGGTTGAAAACATTCCAACTAGGGGATCTAGTGTTGTATGATAGAAAATTTCAAAAACAAGTCAAGCTAAAGGTTTGGTGGCTAGTACCATATTATATCCATAATTAATCGAATCTGGAGCAATAAAACTGAGATAGCTAAGTGGCACACTCATAGCAAGCCACATTAATGGAGCACACTTAAAACATTACCACCTATCGCCAGATTAAAGATATCAAAAGTCATAGACACACAATGTAATGTACCATAGTTATACCTTAGGAATGATGCAATCAAAAACATAACAAACCACCCATCAAATCAACCTAACGACCAGCTACCACCTCACTTAGATCACAACTCATACCCCACTAACCCAACTCTATATAACACTGTTGTTTGAATTTAGTCCTCATACTTGCCATCATACTCCAAGTTTTCACTTAGCGTCTACTGATATTTTCAAAAACCCGTTAAAAAAACTCACCTGCGCTAAAATGGCTTCTCCTATAGTAGTCAAGATCTCTGAGAAACCCAGAACCACATTCAAAAGGTACCCCTACAAGGCACTGGAAACCAAAAAAGATGGAGCATTCTCGTTAGTACCCCATAATGTCATCTACTTAAAGGATTTTTGTAAATACATCCATGAGCAGATAGTAGAAATCAGTCATATCAAGTAGAAGACCTCTAATGCAAGTTGTTGGAGGAAGATGACAAAATGTACAAAGTAGATTATATGGAAATCAGGTGGAAAAATATCGATATTTGGAAGGACTACCCATATTTTTGTGATGAGGATGCATGGGTCCAAATTGCACTGAGCAAGGGGTTAGCCCACGATACTGTGTCCTACTTTTTGGCTAAAGTAGGACATTGAAATCAACATTTTTCACCATATTTTCACTTTATGAAACCTATAGTAACTAAACCATTAATAATTTGGAGATGATGTGAACTAGTGATTTCTGAGGATTTATGTGTAGATTTTAAATATATATATTTTTAAAATATTAAAAATAAATTGTGAATTTTTTTAACATAACTTTTAATAACTTATTTTTATAGTAAACAACATTTTTTAAAAGTGATGTTTATGTCGTCACACAAAAAAAAAATTATGGAAAGAATTAAATTATATTTTTTTTAAATATAGATTTAAAAAAAAAAATCTATTGTAAATATTTTTTAATTAATTTTTGAAGTCAGAGTAATTATAATTTGGACATAGGTTTATGTTGTCACACATAACTTATTTTGCATGTATTGAATTTTTCTTTTTTGTTGAAATAATGAAATCAATAGCTAGTGCACACATATTTTTTAGAATCTTTTTTCTCTATTTTTTTATTTTTCCATGTGTGTGAAACAAATAGCTTGATGTTTGGTGAAAAAACTACATTCACAAGAAATAAAATACAAATATAATAATAAAATTAAAAATATTCAAAATTATAATTTTTTGGAAAGATTATAATAAGGGTTACATACTTACAAAACATAATTTTAAATGACTTTATTTGATCCCTCAAAAGGTAAATAAAAGGTGGTTTTTTGTCAGTATTTTGATAGGTGTGAAGGAGACTCTGTTGTGGGTCTAATTTAAGACTAGAGGGGTTCTATACAAGGGGGTTTGATCTAAGGGGATCTTATCTAACCCTAGTCAATTAAAACCCTTCAAATGGAACCCCTCAAGGCTTAAATCATTAATTTTCTAAAAAATATGTGATTTCAAGAAAAAAATTAGGATGTCCCAAGTTTGAGACCCATTATTGTGGGATGGCCCCAAGGTACATGACGAATTCATATACTTGGATAAACCCTACAAAATCATAAAGGAGGTCATCCACATAGTAACAAGGTTAAAAATGGTGGGAAAAAATTTGGCCAAAAAGGCCATCAAGAACAATGAGGTCGAGAGGCTAATTGCAGCGACTTTTGAAAATAGAAGTTTGAGCCTGAAAATAATCACAAACCCTAGAGTCTAATATGTGATGATGGGAATGGATCACAAAATCTACTATGTTAACCAACATCACCATTCACACTACTTACCAAATGGTCGTAGAAGGTAAAGGCTTTGACTTGTGCAAATTCATGAGAGAGCATCTACTGGAGAATATCCAAAAAAATAAGAATTCTAAGTACCATTTCTAGTATGGCACATTACTCATTTGTTTAATGTTTTTTTTTCTAAATGGGCTACCAAACTTTAAGGGTAAGGTCTAGCAACTCAACTAGACAATAGTTGCACAAATCAAACGTCACATGTGCTAGTTCCCAGACCAACAAGCATGCAAAGCCGCATACTAGGGGTTTTTCATAACCTTCCAAGAACAAATTCAATAGAGGGAAAGGGTCCCATTCACATCCACACAAAAAAACATCAAAACCATAGCATTCATAGTGGACAAGGACTTTATATACATGGAGGTTGTTGAACCTCTTAGAGTCTGAATGTTGACGTTACCATATGAAGTTTCTACATAGGAGGAAGATGGCTATGAAAAAACCTTGCTCTGACATCCCAAGGATACTTCTATAGAAAGGTTCAAGACATACAAGGAATTCATGGACAAGAAGATTGGCCAGGAGGCTAAGGAGAACTTATACAAGAATAAAGGCAAACTTTACAAGAAATGGTGCATACTAGAAGGAGGGTTCTAGTAGTTTGCGACTGTCGTAGTGCAATTAGAACCTTTTAGGAAAAGATCAACAAGGTCCAACACCACTCCACCAGGGAAATCAAAAGGAAACTCAACATCTACACAAATATTGTCTCCCAAGGAAGCCACCACAAGCCCTGAAAAGAACCAAACATGCAAGGCCTAAATAGAGGGCCAATAAGCAGATGGTGGAGGAGGAAAATGTAGTTGAGATAAAAGAGATATCAAAATAATAATAAGAATAATTTGAGCAACCTCTTCACAAGAAGAAAAGAGGATGACATACTCTGGTTACCCCCCAAAAAAAACCAGAGCAATCAAAGGCAACTCTAGAGCCACCAAAGATAAATCTAGAACAACAATCCCCAAAGCAACCTCAAGAACCAATTAACTTGTTGGAAACCTATAATTTCATTATCCACCATGGAATGTTACCATGACTCCTCAAAATGTATGAGGATTATAATAAAGAAAATAAAGATAGAGTAATTCAAAGTTTGGTGCGTTATGTAAACCACTCCAATAAAGGCCTTGAAGAGGAAATGAAAGAATTTTTAGAAGAAATTGGGGCAAAAATGAGGGGAAAATGGGCTAAGGCCTTGGAAAGGGATGGAGAAATAAAGGAGTGAGAAATATCCTCAATTATCCCAAACATTACATAGGAATAAAATCAAGCCTTGGCATAGGCACAAGCAGAAGAGCTTCAGACCAAACAACAAATTGACATACTCATGACAGATGATTCGGAGGACATAGAGGCCATCTAGAAGGAAACAAATAACACCACCTAGAATTTTTATGAGGAAATGACTAAGGGCCAAGACCAAGTCGAGGGCCCAGCTTCAGAGGATGACACTCCTAGAGAAATAGGGACTACCATGGGAGGGGACATGGAAATATAAGAAGAAAAGGTGGAGGGCTCTAAAGGAGAAGAGAAGAACAAGGAAGATTCCATAAAAGTATCTACACCCTTAGATGCTATCTCCACAATCAAAAACTTCCTAGCCTAGTATCTGTAGATTCAACTGACACTATCCTCGCAACTACTACAAGTGCCATTGGTGGGGTCCCAAGTAAACTTATTTGGTATGTTGCCCCTATAAAAGATACAATTAGGGGACATCTTCCACGTGACTTCTCTAGAAGAACTATTTAACAAGCATGTCCAATAGGTCAAACAATTGGAAGATGTGGTGCTTACCTTGTAGAATGTTATACCCCATCTTTCTCACTTATGCTATCACAACTCGTGGATAGTCTGTAAGAAAACTTTACCTCTACAAAGGCCGACATTCGTAAAAAGGCCCAAGAAGAGCTGACTAAAAATAATATCAAGTAGTTCACCAAGATATGTGATACTACACACTCCTAGCTCAAACAACATATCTAGAAAATCAAATATACCATCAAAGAGGTCAGAGTGATATACCAATTTTGTTTATAGTGGCCAAATACAAAAAAGAACCTCCACAACCAAATAATTCAGTTGGAAGACTAGATCACATAAGTGGCCTATGATCCATTGCAGGAATCATTTGGATCCATGAGGGATCAAATACAAAATATTCACATTTAGCTACAACAACTCCATACTCAAATGGAGCTATTAAAAGAACAAATACAATAATTGAGGCAGACGGTTGATAGCGAGTTGAAATTCCTACAACTCATTTTGAAGGAAGATAAACAAATAACTACCACCGTTTCAATCCCTACCACTCTCTAGGAGGTTGAACATACAGTGGCATAGATCCAAGGGTAGATAGGTACACTCTAGCAAGCATAGGCACACTCGAAAGTGACCATGGCTAGACTCAATATTTAATACCAACATATCCTTCCCAGCTAAGCATCATATCTTGAGGATAAGACATCATTTTAAAATGGAGGATGATGTTGGTAGGTTAAAGGCAATAACAAAGCATACTGCATACTATCGCTAAAGATGCATGGTATCGAGAAAAGACACTAGCCATAGTTAGGAGTAATTTCCCTTCAAGGGAATACATGTATATATATAATTTAAATTATAGTAAATAGATAGAGGAGATAGATAAAAGGATAGATATCAGAGTAGGGACTAAGACTTGCTTTTTATACCTACTTATGATATAATATGAGTTATAAGGATTATATATGTGTTTCATGAATGTATGAATATTTTCTTTGATGTTATTATGTTATATGATATGTATTCCCTCTAGACTAGTACCACACATGCTTGTTTATCTTACTATATCCTCTTGGGTCTAAACATACTACACAAGGAGTGTTGGGGTACATATCTTTAGACTGCACTTTCCCCATTTCTCTTACCAACAAAAAGTTTTCTCATCTCGTGTTTTGAGATAAAAAATCACATAATATAATAATAAAAAATACTCATAATTTTAGCTTAATTGTAATATAGTAAAAGAGGGCCTAATAATTAATTAATCATTAATTAATCATTAGATTATTACCTTTTTACTCTAACACCCTCCTTAAGTACAACTTAGGTAAAATCTAAAAATATGATGAAGAATGCAAGAATGGATGCATGAATGGGTTCCAACTACAAGGCCTAATGAGGTACCCATGTACAAAAAAATAAATATATTATAACTAGAGATAAGGATAAAACCTCATGTGAAAAAATCCTCTCCAAATAAGAGAAAAAAGAAATAAAAGCATACATGTGAAAAAAGAAAGTAAGACTCAAAATTCCCCCCTAATTATCGCTTCAATCACATAAGTACAATAAAGATCCCCCATAGGAGAAAAAAAAAGAGACAATGAATATCCCCCCACGAGGAAGGAGCTCTTATGCCAAAAGTGAAATCTTAAAGAAGAATATTGATGATGATAAAAGATTGGAAAATAATGTTCCTCCCCTTAGGAAGAAACAATCCAATAGACAATGTAGAAGAAACTCCTTGAAAAGATATGCGAGAAAATTTATCATGATGTGTGCATCAAAAAATTTCTCAAGTGTCAAAATATGCCATATCAAATAAATAAAATCCAAACATCTGTGAAGATCCTTGTAGAACTCTAAAGGAAATGATGAAATAATGACAAGCGGGTTGCAGTTATCATTAAAGAAGAAGTGAATATCCTCAATCATGTCCCTAATATTTGTAATGTGTTACTCAATAAATAATGTTGCAATGTTAGGAGAAAATCATCCCACAAAGCTAAAATTAAAAGACAAGTAACATCCTATTGAAATAAACTAATCATTGCAAATGAAAGATTTGGAAGCTCAATGCAAGGCTCGTGAACTAAAGTAGATAGAAGTACACATAGGTTAAAGTGACCAAAATTATCCTTAGATATTTGATCCACCCTAGATGCATGAGAGTGTAAATCAATGGTACTGCAAGATCATCAAGAGAAAAGTGTAAGAATGAATATAGCATGATCAATTATTCTAACTATAATAGTATCTCCAGTCTACAAGTCTCTAATAAGAATTGAATAAGGTGTGAACTCATTTGCCTTCCATACCCCATTGTGTGCAATCTAATATATGAAAAGGATATTGGAGGATAGTGAAGGAACACAAAGTACATCATGAAATGTGTCATTTTCAATATCAATAAATCCTTTCCCATAAACACTCTTATAATTTTTTTACCCCATTAGTATTTTTGGTGAACTATAAGGCTCGTAGGAAGAGAACATACCTCGAGATGAAGCAATTTGATGGGAGGATCCTAAATCAAGAATCCATTGGGTTGATTGAATATCAATGAATGCAAAAGTGTGTGGCCTTTCATCTTGTCTGCTCTACTTTCCATAATAGTTAATCCTAATTGTACAAGTGATGATTTGAAAGAAGAGGATGTACCAAATGATATAGATGAAGGAAATTTCATATGATTCATACATAGAAGGTGTTTCAACTCATCGATATGTTTTTCATAACATTGATTCTCATCATGACTTGACTTTTTACAATATTCACATTTCATTCTCTCCTTCTTAGATGATTCCCCCTTATAAGAGGTAGAGGACTCAAAGGTATCTTGAAAATGTGATTCATTTTTTTTCTCATTGTTCTTGGAATCATTATGTTTTTATTTATTATCTTTATTATTTGAATCCTTCTGAACTTTGGTTCCTTGTGTTGCAATAATAGCATGTGGTTTGGAGGAATTGAATGCACCCATTTGGGCCAAATTTGCATGCTCCTGGTGAGTGATGTAAAATAATCAAGTGAAGGCATATTAAATATAGTACTGAGTGAATTTTTAGTAGCATAAAAAGTAGAAACAAGTACTGAATAATCAAGACCAATCTTGGAAAGGATGGGAAGAATCATTTGTGAGTCTTGTTTCTCAATACCAGATTATGTCAATTGCAATCTGAGAGACTTGATTTGGTGAAGAATTTCTAGATGCTATCAAAATCTATAGGATTTAGACCAATAAGTTCATTCTCCAACTAAAAACTTCTCAATGTATATTGCTTTCCAAACAAGGACTAAATTTGATTCCATATTTGATTGGGTGTAGTACAAGAGTCAACATGAAATAGGAGATTAGGATAAATAGATATACATAATATCCCAAAATCTTCAACACATATGTTAAACCATTTTCTCTTCTCAGTAACTCCTATTGGTTCAAGTTTTGTACCCATTGTCACTCTATACAACCCTTATATTTTCAAATGAATCTCCATTTATTTTTTCCACCCATAGTAATTGTATGGAGTGAGTGGAGATATGTGGGTTGGATCCATGATTTTTTCTAAAAAATTATATAAATTGAAAGAGAAGAAATAATAAATGCACTCACAATGCAATAAAATAACCCCTTGATCCAAAAAGTTTCACCTTTTTTGCACGTTTAAAAAAACCAAAAGGGAAAACTTGAGATCTAATGAAAATAACAAGTACCTAATAAATATTTTGGAAAAATAGGTCTAAGATCTATGTAGAGGGTTGAATTAGATTTATAGCGTTGTAAGGATCACAAAAAATGGAGCTCCAAGTCAAAATTTATGAGCCTTTGAATGAAAATAGGTAGATCTAACTTCAACAGACAATAGCTTCACCAACAAAATCCAAAAAAAGTAATAGTGCACTAGATAGGTCTTGGAACCATATTTTTGATGATATTTCATTTGCAAAAATCTAAGTTTTTACACCTAATTTATAATTGAATTTGAAAAACTTGTCCAACTTGGATTGTGAAGGTGTGCAAGGGCTAAATATCTCATTCCCCTAGTCTTAGGGTGGACCGATTGTTGGTGCTAGGGGCTAAAACTAGGTAGTAGGCTCTAGATGTGAATATGATCGCAAGCTCCTATTTTGGTGTTGGGACAAGCGACAAAGTGGGTGATGTAGTGACAAGAGTGGTGAGGAGGTTGGGTGCAAGTGGTACCTGAGTGATGAAACTTGATGACACCAAAAAATAGAAATTATTGAAATATCGTGACAATAGCCACAAAATGCATGTCACCTTATCAATTTTTGGCATAAAAAGGTTGGGAGAACATGTCACTTATTGGGAAAACACATCACCAATTGGGAAAACCAATTTTTGAATAGAAACACACACACACAATTTTTTTACGTAGGATCGTTGACAAATTATGCAAGGTTGTTGAAAAAATGTGCATGATCATTGGGAATTACATAGAGACCAAATTCTTGCACACAATTGACACTATAGGTACGACCATGTATGACTACGTATGATATATATGATTCATATAATTGTATGGATTCCATATAGTTGTACAAAAATTTTAACTAAAAAACATGCCTACAAAAAATACATAAATTCTTTTGCTTAGATTTTGGTGAATGAATAGTCAATCTTAAGGTTTTGGGACATTCTAGACACAATGACAAGGTCTATTTTTCTCTAATATGCACTAATTATTTCCTCAAGGTTGAATCTTTTAAAAAGGAAAGGAAGTCACAAATTTGGTGCTCTAATACCATTTTTGAGTTGATAGTGAACCCCACATCTCTTGTAAATCACTTGCAAGGAAAACTCCTATCACAAATAAAAATGAAAGTAATAGATTTTTCTCAACAATTTGATAATTGTATTGATGCAATAACATTTGTAAATGAATGAATAAAATTAATGAATCCTATTAAAAAATAAAAAACAAACCCTAGGTGAGTATATCCTTAGATTATGACAAGTGTCCTCATCGTATGCTACGAGACAAAAAAGCATATTACCTAATAATAGAATAACACTCATAGGTTTAGCTTAAGTGTAGTAAATTAAAAGGGGGCATAATAATTAATTAATGATTAATTAATTATTTTATGACTACTTTTTTACTCTAGCATCCTCATTCTTGTCTCATCCTTCATATACTTTCACCTTACTTGCATGTCTTCCAATTCCATAAAAACTACAATTTTTTCCTTCAAAACGTAGGGTTGCCCAAGCACACCTAAGCAACTTGTCCTAGAGAAATTAGTGACCTACCTTGGAAAAAGGGGTGACCTTCACTGATAAAAGGACCAACCTTAAAATTATTGATGGATGCATGAAACTTTTAGTTCCATTTTTGGCCTTGATCTTAGGAATAACCTAGTTCTAACCATACCTACTTTTTTCAACTCTTAAGTTCTTGCCAATGTTAATTTTAATAGATATTCTAAGCCTATATATAAACCCCCAAATGGATTCATGATGGGTCTTTGGTTGTTTATTGATTTCTCCTATAAGAATTCTTTTTTTTTCCTCTCTTTTGTTTGAGTAAGTTCAATGGTTAACTCTAGATGTCTCTGAGCCTAAGTCTAGACTTTTATTGTAACATCTATGCTCTACACAACCCTCATGGTATCTCCATAATTTTTTTGTAGCTTTGAAGCTTTCAATACAATAGATACATTACAAACTACCATTTCCCTCTTAGTTTAGTTTCCCATCTTCCCTTGCTTCTTCCATCAAGTAGATTGCACCAATTTGGAGAGGAGAGAATATTAGAGAATTCTGAGAATATAAATACCACAAGCATTTCATTATCATCTTGGGTTTTCAATCTCTTAGTTGTGAATTTTAAATTATTTGATTATAAATGTAGACACTAAAAAATGTCCTAAGTCTGTGAGCATCATTTTTCTTGGTCATCATCCTCCGATAATTACATACCCTTAATTATTTGATTATCCTTGATCATATTCCTCTATTAATTAAATAATTTTTAATTATTTAAATAATTCACTTTCTAATCTTTGTTCTATCTAGTTTGATTAAATAAATTTAATCGTGTTGCTAACATCCCTTTCTTCAATAATTAAATAAAATATTATTTATTTAATTATTTGTCTTCCATCATTTCATCTATAGTTAAATAATTATTATTAATTATTTATCTATTCATTTGTCTTTTGATTCTTCTATAATTAAATAATTATCAAAATTATTTAATTATCCCTTGTCATTTTCTCCTCCATTAAATAATTAATGTAAGTTAATTATTTAATGTCCCCTTTCCATTTTCTCTCATTTAATTAAAATGATTGAATAATCATTTTAATTAAATGCCCATTTCCTTTTTTCCTCAAAATAAATAATTCAAATGAATTATTTATTCTCATCTTGGTCAAATATTCTTGTCTCATGAATTAATTATTTATTAATTTTTAATTCATCCATTTTCCTCCACTTGCTCATTAATCTCTGTCATAGTCATTGTAGACACCTAAAAATGTCCTCTTACGATACCTTGTCACAACATTGCATCATTTAGACATCTTGTAGTATGTTTTGCTCTAGGTACCCATGTCATCATCTAATTAGTTAAATAAATCTTATTTATTTGACTAATTTCATTTAGTCCCTTGATATGCATAATCCATCCATTCCTCTAATGTTAATTAAATAATTTATATTATTTAATTAATTAAATCATTTATATTATTTAATTAATTAAATCATTTATATTAATTCTTCTAATGTTAATTAAATAATATATATTATTTAATTGATGAAATCATAAATTTAGCATTAATTAAATAAATCAAATATTTATTTAATTAATAAAATATTAAAAAGATCTTTTCGCTTTCTTTCCAAAATCTAAACTCATGTGTATCTAATTAATTTATTTAATTAGATAATTCATCAATTATCCTTCTCATCTTTTTCAAGATTTATTTCCTTAAAAAGAGAAAATCAGAATCCTTCTATCTTTTTAAAATCTTATCTTATCTTGTTTTATTTCCTCTTTGATCAAATAAAGCAAAAATCAAATCTTGTTGAATCTTCTTCTTTTTCCACATAGAAACTCTATAAATCTAACCTTTCATAGGCCATTTGGGATCGTATCTTCTTCTAGCATCTTCATTCTATCAAAATCATTCCTCAATCTTTCATCTGTCTCTATCATTCTCCATTTGTCATCATCATCAAGTCGTTATGTTGCAATAGTGAGCAATTAACATTCCTTCAAAAATCAACCTTCAAAATATCACATTCTTATGCAAGTGGAGAAGAGCCACGAAGGTCAATCAAGTCTAGTTTGAGAATCGGTTTGCATTTCTTTTGTTTATTTTCATTTTCATTCTAGTTTGTACTTCATGTTGTTTGATAGGGTTTAGTCAGTTCGTTGTTTTCAACATTAAGATTGGATTTTTCCCTATCTACATTTGGCGCCCACCGTGGGGCATGCACCCATATTTTTGCATGTCATATACTTATATTTTGCATGTTCAAAGTTTATGTTTGTACGTTTCATGGTGATTAAAGGAAAATCCTAGTTGATTTCTCATCCTCCTTGCCAATCTCTTTGGTCACCGACCCTTTCTCCTCACATTCCCACTGATTTCATTTCTCCCAGTTACCATTGATAGTCAAACCCTAATGACCTCGAAAAATTCTCCTAGCGCCACCCATTTTTTATCATTGGTCACCACCTCTTGTACTCTCCAACCACTATGCATACCACTGTCCCCCACTGTTGTTGACCATACCCAGTCATCGCCACCAATGGTAGCGATTTGCGCCACCTTCGTTCGTCCACTCCCATTTCAACCTCTTTCCTGCGTGTAACCCCTAACACCTTCTGTCAAATCCCCAACTCATCTCCGCTCGGCCAAGCCTTCCTCAACACCTTCACCGGCTTTCCATTCATCGTCGAGCCCATCAAACATTCACATGTGGTCCTTTTTTTCCATTTATAGTTGTCGGCCTCTTGCAGTGTTTTGTTGGTAGTTTGTTGAGAATTATGATCTAAGGCATTCGTTGGCATTGAATCATCGGATATTTTGTTTGATCGGCATTTATTTCCAGTGAAAAGTGTGGATCAACTTCTCCTTGTTCACTGACATCCTCATCTCTCAACCTCTCGCCGACTCTATTTATCACTGCATCATTATGTCCATGTTTCCATCATAATCATTATTACACAGACTTCCATAGTGCATTTCCAGCAGTGTCAATTTCCATCACAATCTTTGCGTCATCCAGATCTAGTTGGTTAGTTTGAATTTCTCTTCCACAAGTTCTCAACCGGCGGTCATATCATGTTGCATTTGAGTTCTCCATTGGATTTTATCTTCACCGGCCACTGTTGTCTCCTCCAATTGGTTCTTTGCACCTAGGATTCATCCTTTGATTATCAATGATCAACGCTATTCATTCATTGTCAACATCGTTGGTGTATTTGTCATCCATGGGTACTGCTACAGTCCTGCCTTTAATCCTTTAATCGGCATATCCTAGGGAGCCTGTGTACACCTTCTCACCCTCTTGGTAATACTCAAGTGATTCCACTACTGTCATTGTTAATATCTTAGTGTTATCAAAATCAAGGCATTCAGATTTGACTTCGCTGCATTCTGTATTTGACTCATATCTCCTCTCTTTGTTTTCAATTTTTCTGCTATGCATTGGAAATCGGTTTAAGTTTATCACATTCAATCTTTATTAGTGTTGCATGAATATTGTCATTGCTGCCCATTTATCACGGTCACCACTCACCCTCCATTTGTCACAATCTAAACCCCCACTCCAGAGATCACCACCACTGGTGGTGACCAGTCCCCATTCACCTCTCTGCACTCTATCGGGCTCATGGTCGAAATCCTTCAAAAGCCTGCGGTTGGCCATTCTATAGATTTGAATAACTGTATTGACTAAAATCTATGATCAACGATTTCTTAGATTAGTTTTAGTATTAATTTAGTTTTTTATTTTTTTATTTTAATTTTAGTTTAGATTGAGATTTTAGTTAGATTTAGATTTTTCTAATTCAGATTTTAGATTAGATTTTTCTAAATTAGATTTAGTTTTTTTTTTCAATTTAGATTTAAATTTAGACCTTTCTAATTGAATTTAGATGTAACCTTTTAGATTTAATTTTAAATTTAGATTATTATTAATTTAATTTAGATTTTAAGTTTTCTAATTTTGTTTAGTTTCTAATTTAAGTTTCTAAATTTAGTTTAGTTTTTTTTTTAATTTTCTAATTTAATTTGATTCCTAATTTCTAATTTAATTTAGATTTTTAACTTTTTAAAGTAATTTAGATTTCTAATTTTTAATCTAGTTTAGATTTTTAACAGATTGCATGTTTTTGGACTTAATCACACTTTGGCTTGCAAGTTTGTGTTTCTTCTTGTCTTGGTGACTTTCAGGGGTATCTAAGGAGCTGGAACAACAGTGGCATCAATCAAATACATCATATTTAAGGACAAAAACAATCAGGTGCACACATTCCATCTTTAATCTTGTTTGTCATACATTTCAATTTGGGGCATAAAATCAAATCTTGTTTGATCACATCATTGAAATTGGCTTAAAACGAATCTTGTCTTCAATCACATATCAAAAATTGAGACTAAAATTAACCATTGTCTTCCATCACATCTTGATTTGGGATCTAAAAAGAATGAGTGCTTCCATTGTTTTCTTCCACACATTTCATTTTTTTAAAGGGTTAATTAACAACTGTGAGTGTGAATCAAGTGTGTGTGTGATCACAAACACCTCACTTGGTTTTATTTTTTCAAACCCTTCATAGAAGGCCTACTAGGGGATTTCATCACCCCTGGGGATGACCTCAATTGAAATGTGAATCAAAAGACATGCTTGTTTGGGAGTTAAAATCTTGTCACTCTTGGCTAAGCCCCAAAGAACTTTATACCTTTGGGAAGTGAAGGTGAAGGGTGGGTTACCCCTTTCTCCAGGCTATGTGGCAGGATTTTTCTTTCAAATCATCCTTAGTAAACCTTGTGAAGACTAGCTTGAGACCTAATTGGCCATACCCCACTTGACTAGTCATAGGGCTTGTTGATGTGTCTTCCAAGTGTGCTTGTTTCATAATCATCATTACATTCTTCAAATTTCAAAATTCAAACTTGCTTATGTGTCTTGCGTGAGTGATTTATGTGTGTACATGTGTGATCATTCATTTAAACATTTCCAAATTAAGCTAAACACCAAACACATAAGGACAAGTCACTCTACACCTTCTTCCAGCACATTCATATCCCATCACTTTCATAATAATCACCCTTCTTAGCCACATCATATTCATTTCATCCAAATCAATCCAAGTCATCCAAGCTAATCATTCCACATCATCACCATCACCAACCTAGTCCTAGTCACCACTTGTCAAAATGGTCCTAATCATAAACAATCCCAATCCTAATCATAAGCCCAAATTCATAATCCAAGGGGGATATCCCTCTAGGTCAAATCATGAGACAAAACCTAAGCCCAAGATCATAATTCAAGGAGGCCCTCTCCCTAGTTAAAATAATGAAACAAAACCAAAACCTAAAATCATACTTCGTGGGGCTCCTCCTACCACCTCTAATGATGACATGAACTATGTTGCATACTTTGAGGAAAAAATTGATGTGCAAGAGCTTACACACATGTGTGACACCATGCCCATATTCAAACACAAAGCCCTTGCATCCCAACTTTGAAACCTCCTTCAAACACTTCACCAAATACCCCAACCCCTAGACCACCAAACCATACAAATCCTTCAAACCCTCTTCCAATATTTTCAACAAATTAAATCACCTCAAATCCAACACCTCCTAGCTCAAGCCAATAATTTCATTTCCACTTGTCAAATTCAACAACCACAACATCGTCCCCTATCCATTCATTATCAACCAATGCCACCTCAACCTAATGTGTC
This sequence comes from Sequoia sempervirens, assembly GCA_007258455.2. Classification (NCBI taxonomy): domain Eukaryota; kingdom Viridiplantae; phylum Streptophyta; class Pinopsida; order Cupressales; family Cupressaceae; genus Sequoia; species Sequoia sempervirens. The sequence continues at coordinate 17,175,983 of VDFB02000003.1, forward strand.
ATCCCCTTCCACCTCATACCAATATAATCCATCCACTTCTTCGTATGTTCTAATGCAACCATTGACAAGGGGAATACTAACCTAGGTCATACACCCTATAACTTTATCATACCACCATCCAATCAAATTCATATCCCTAATTCACCATGTCCTAATCCTCATCCATTGGCCTCTCTACCTTCTGAACCCATCAAACTCTTCATTCCACCCATCATCCTCTAATCCTCCATCAAATCCACACCCTAAATTCAAACATTTCAAATGTAAACATATGGAATTACCTCAATCCACCCATCCACCTACAAAGGATGTGACCCAAGGGCTACAAGAAAGGAATCAATGTCGCCATGGCATTCAACACATATACTTGAACATACAAAAGAATCCTCAAGCATCATGCCAAGTCCTTCAAGCCAGCCATGTCATCCACAACCCCTTGAGCCAATTCAAGAGTCTCCCCTCGTAATTCCAAGTCACCCTCTATCATGCTCCTATGTTGTTGACCATCAAGAACATGAAAAGTCTCTCCATGAGAAATCCCCTTCCACTTCCATTCAAATAATTCATGAGGTATGTCAAGAGCACAATCCTAAACATGAGGAAACATTACCCCCTCATCCACATAAAGATCAACACCCTCCCAATTATTCCATTCATAACACACCTAATCCTATTCATGATCAATCTCCCATCTTTGATCAATATCTCTTTTATGATCAAGAAGACCATGATGATCCCCTTAGACAACTTTATGCATTCCATGGACAAGAGCTTTCCACCTCATCCGTACTTGATGCACAAACATCCACTTCCCATGATGAGATAAGTTCCTCTCAAGCACACATAGAAGATCAAACAAATACCTTGGATCTAAGTGAACATAATTCTAATCAAGATCCTAACGATCCTCCATCACCCACTATTGACCCCATTGCAAGTAATCCATCATATCCTATTGGTCTTTCCACCCTCATTCATGAATGTTCCTCCTTAGAACAACAACAACCATTATCTTCTCTTTCTTCATTTTCCCCATCCAATAAGGAACTTGTGTCTAGTGTTCCACCTATACCTAGTCCCATTGTCCATTGCATACTCCAAAACATCAAAGTCCCTCCACACTCTTATGGCCTTGGACATACACCCCAATGACACCAACCTAAAGATGTTGGTATCTCCTCCATGCATCCTAAGTCAACTTTCCATCATGAAGCCTATCATACACCTAAAACATATATTGCCATCCCTCCTCCATCATCATACAAGTGTCAAAAGCATGTGACCGTACACCTTCCACCATCAACTTTTCTACCATTGCTTCCAAATCCTAATATCCCTCCATCCACTTTACCACCATTACTCCCAACACCTAACATCCCTACCATTCAATCCTCTTATCCATTTATCCATAAATCCTCTAAATATCTTAATCATGACCAATCAATGCACACATTGTCTAAACATAAAGCTTCCACTCATTCCACCAAACCCAAGGGATTCCAAAATAAAAATTTGGATGCCTCTACACATAAAGTCAAAAATTCTAAAGGTCCTAATGCCTTAGCATAAAATTGCAAAATATCAAAGCCAAGTACATCTAAAAGGCTATATAATCCCATACCTCCAAAAGAAAAGTCTAAAAACAAAATGGTTTGGGTACCTATGCAAAAATAAATCAAGTCAAATGAGGCATCCACATCACAAAAATCTCAACCATCCCCTCCCATCCAAAATGCACATTCCATTCAAAAATCTCAAATTCCTAAAACCCACAAGCAAAATAAAAGTCATAAAAATACTAAGTCTATGTGGGTACCAAAAACACTACATCCACCACCTCCTAAGAAAACATCTCCTTTACTTCCTACACCCCATCCACATCAAAAGCTTCAACTTTTATCACAGTGTGTGCAACCATTGGTCATGGTTCCCTTCCATTTCACAACAATTCCACATACCTCCATCTCCTCATCCTTCACCCATTATCCTACATATCTCCCCCACCATCCTCCTATGGTCCATGCTTTTGGCGAAGCCTCCCCATTCATCTTTTTCATAAGTCCCATATAAACCCTATCATCTTCCCTACATAAACCACATCATAATCCACTATTTTCCTCTGTAATCCACATCATAATCCATCATCTACCCACTCCATCTCCCTTTCATGTCATCTCTTACCAACATCTATGAGCATAATGACATTTGACATGGTCCATGCAATGAAATCCATCTCTAGTGGGACTATCACCTTTCATGGAACTAGACACTTGAGTCCCTCTCATCCATATTCCCCTTCTATCTAAAAATTCAATAAATAAATAAAAAGAGTAGAGATAAATCCCTTCGTCCAATGGTGAAAACCTGGTAAACAGGTGCCCTGGATAAGTACCATGATGAAAATCTAGCAAACAGGCATCATGTGTAGGTTGATCTTCTATGCCACTTACACTTGGGGTCAATGTCTTATCTATCCAACTTATCATTCATGTCATATCATTTCCATCCTACCTACCATCTTAGCCATCATACATACCTATCATATTGAGTCCATTCATCCACGCTTCTTCTTTTGATCTTGATGAAGATATAGGGGCAAAGGTTGAAACATGTTTTGGGTATCTCTTAACATACCTCATCCTATCTAAACCAATCATATCATTATCCTATTGTCATACATTTTTTCCAAAAAAAAAATCCTAAGTCGTGTACCTAGAATGGGGCATGTTATTCCTATGCGACATAGTCTTTGGAGATCACATCCTTGCTCTCTTATGATGCATACATCCATACCATCCATCCATCTATCATGAGTCTTTTATCCTTTATTCCATCACCCACCCTTTCATCCATCTATCTCCTTGCACCTAGACTTGGTTTTCCCCTTGTCATTGGTATCTAGCACAAAGGCTACTCAAATTTTCAACCTTTCACACCTCAAAATATTTCAAAAGTCCAAAAAAATCAAAATATTTCAAAAGTCCAAAAAATTCAAAACATTTCAAAAGTCCAAAAAAATCAAAACATTTCAAAAATACCAAAAAATGGAAAAAGGTCTTGAAAAAAAAAAGACAAAAATCAAGTCAAATCAAATAGCAAACAAAAATCCAAGCAATAAAATCAAACCAAATTATTTCATCCAATCAACTCAATCGAATCAATCCAAGCAATAATCCAAATGCAAGTCAATCAATCTTGTCAAATTATCCAATTGCATCAATGGTCTTGATTCTAATCTTGTCGTAAACCAAATCAACCAATCAATCAATCAATTATCATCATCCTTGTGTTGATCTAGGGATATATCATTCCCTGCAATGACACCACTATCAACATCATCAATCAATCAATCAATCAACGGTTTACAACTTGATAGGGGCAATACCTTGTTTTTTTTAATCATTTGTGCATGCTTGCTTGCTTGCTTGTGTGTGTTATCATTTTATCTTGCATTTGTATCAAATCCATATCATTCCAGCTAATATTCATATCTTGTGCTTGTTGGAGTAGCTTTTTGCACTATCCTTTGCATCTAAGGTCACATCATACCTTTTGTGCATTAGGAATTTAATGCTCTAATTCTACTTCCTCATACGTCTAGACAAGGTTGTATTATGTTGGGGCATGAGACACATCATCACCTTGGTCCTTATACCTTGGTGCATAACGTCTAGTGCTAAATCAAACATCATGGTTGCTCACTTTCATTGTAGCATAACACATCCTTTCACTTCTTCTATCCATGCCTTCATATTTAGTTCTTGACTCATCCCTTTCATTTCGAGAGCCTACCTGTGTTGTCCTACCCGCCTATCCTCTCGAGGGGGCATCATCATTCCATCATTATCATATTCTGATATCATTATCCATTTTCCTCTATCCATACCTTAACTTCTTTGAAATAATGTTACTCGACACAAATCTCATCATCTCGAACATCATCTCAAAGAGGGGAAAAATGTAGACACCTAAAAATGTCCTCTTACGATACCTTGTCACAACATTGCATCATTTAGACATCTTGTAGTATGTTTTTCCCTAGGTACCCATGTCATCATCTAATTAGTTAAATAAATCTTATTTATTTGACTAATTTCATTTAGTCCCTTGCTATGCATAATCCATCCATTCCTCTAATGTTAATTAAATAATTTATATTATTTAATTAATTAAATCATTTCTATTAATTATTCTAATGTTAATTAAATAATTTATATTATTTAATTGATGAAATCATAAATTCAGCATTAATTAAATAAATCAAATATTTATTTAATTAATAAAATCTTTAAAAAGATCTTTTCGCTTTCTTTCCAAAATATGAACTCATGTGTATCTAATTAATTTATTTAATTAGATAATTCATCAATTATCCTTCTCATCTTTTTGAGGATTTATTTCCTTAAAAAGAGAAAATCAAAATCCTTCTATCTTTTTAAAATCTTATCTTATCTTGTTTTATTTCCTCTTTGATCAAATAAAGCAAAAATCAAATCTTGTTGAATCTTCTTCTCCATCCACATCGAAACTCTATAAATCTAACCATTCACAGGCCATTTGGGATCGGATCTTCTTCTAGCATCCTCATTCTGTCAAAATCATTCCTCAATCTTTCATCCGTCTCTATCATTCTCCATCTGTCATCATCATCAAGTCGTTATGCTGCAATAGTAAGCAATCAACATTCCTTCAATGATCAACCTGCAAAATCTTGCATTCTTATGCAGGTGGAGAAGAGCCATGGAGGTCAATCAAGTCTAGTTTGAGAATCGGTTTGCATTTATTTTGTTTATTTGCATTCCCATTCTAGTTTGTACTTCATGGTGCTTGATAGGGTTTAGGTAGTTCATTGTTTTCAACATTAAGCTTGGATTTTTCCCTATCTGCAGTCATCTCTGTCATAACCATCATAGCCATCGGCATCATATCCCTCCCATGAATAGAATTATTCTGGTGCATCAATCCTCCACCATCGATCTTGGCATCTTTCTAGAAGCTCAATCTTGACCGTCCATTTCATAACCTCTCTCTCATGAATCCTTGTTTGTTGATCTTGGCATCTTTCTAGATGATTAATCTCGTCCATCCATTTGAATGACTGTATGTAAAAGCGGTCTTTCTCTCCCATTTTTTCCTTAACAACCATTTTGTCTCCAACTATCTACTTACTATTTGTAGGTTATTGCACAAATTCAACAACAAATTTGAGGGAAAAGTTTGCAAAAGGAGAAATAGGAGAAATAAGAGAAGGAATCAACTACAATGGGGAGTGCTTTATTTTGAATGCTTTCACTTTTATTCCTTATTTGCTTGTATTCTCTTGTTTAGATGAGGTTTTTAGCTTAGAAGTGTTGTGGTTGTCACTTTTATCTAAGCTAGAATGTTTTTCCTCATCTTACATTGGTGAGCCCGATGTGAAAACAGAGTTTTGTAAGATTTCGTACAATTTTTTTTTGTTTTGTAGATTTCCAAGTAAGGAACGATGTATTTGCTCAAAATAGCGATGCATTTGACAAGAAACAACACATTTGCTAAAAATAATGATGCATCTATGGAAGCAACAATGTGCGAGAAAATTTGAATTCAAATTTACAACGCAGTGACGCATTTGTTGGAAAGAATGATGCAACTGCCTATCTGGTATAAACTTTCAATTTTTGGTTGGTTTTTATTTTTCTTTTGGGTTTTTCAAGTAGAGCAGGGTTTTTGGTTGCTAACATTCTATTTTTAGCATGTGGCTTCTCTCAAAAACTGTTTCTCTTGAAACAACAACAAAATTGAGCTTCATTCTAGTTTAGTTTTAAGCAAATTTCCATTTTATTTGTTTTCTACAAATTACATTAGGATCATAAGGTTAAAACAAATCTAGATTTTTCACTCATAAGGTTTTAAAAGAAAAATAATCTACATATTTCACTCATGGGCATTAAAAATAACTTGCATACGTCATTGGTTTAAAATTTACAAAGTGTCTTCAAACCATAAGCAAGGCTTAAAATCAACCAATGTCTTTTGTGTTTGGTGATTTACAATTGTCTTAGAAGTGTGTATGCCCTCCTCTCGCGCCATCTGGTGATCTTGAGTGACCAAAAGCATTTATGTGGAATTTGTATAATCACACCACATATTTGGATTTGGTGCTTAAAATGAAACCCATGAGAGTGTGAGGAAAAGGCACAAAGTATGCTCTCTCCTTGTGCCTCGTGCGATCTGGGATGATCAGAAATACATGTACTTCCTTGATTTTGTTTACCTTTTAGAGGGCTTGCCACCCCGCTTCAAAAGGTGGGAATGACCCAAGTGGTAACTGTTACTAATTTTTTGGCTACCAGCTAAATTAGTAAAGTTTTATCAGACAGTTATTAAACTGGGGTAAAAAAAAAATTACATTTGAGCAAATTAGATAAGAAAACCAGACATTCAAAGATTTATCAAGTACAAGTACATGCTTCATGGCTAGTTCATCATGTTCAACATTTTAGCATGCAGTGTAAAATGGGCTCCCACAAGGGTTGAGCCCAACATGTTGCCTTCTTAGATTCAAAAGATGCAACGAATAGTGGTCGTGTGTTTCAATCATATCTTGAAAACTATGAGCTGGGTTTTCATGATTTTTGGATACAATTATAAAACAATGAAGCAAAAAAAACCTTTAAATTTTTTACTGACCTAATTCATATTTTTTGAGAAATCTTCACCAATTATAAGGAAAAAGACAAATCTACCATTTTAGGAGGATTGTAAGGCTCAAAGAGCAGTTCTACATTAGTTTTGAGGTCCCACATGGGTTGACCATCACTCAAAGAGAGTTTTGAACACTTAATCACTCATTTTGCTCCAGCTTTGAGGCCTTTTTTGCATACTTTTCAAACTTGCACGACCAAAGATGATTCATCATGCATATTGGTGGAATTAAGAGTTAAGTCTCAATATTATCATTTAATTTTAAAGTGAAAAACACTTAGCTTGTATCTTTTGCATGATTTTAAATAAGACAAAATATGTAATTAAATATTAAAGGTAATATTTAATTACCTTAATATTTACCATGCAATGTAAAAAAAAAAAGGCTTACATAATAAATACTAAAATAATCATATTGATTATCTTTAATATTTAATCGAATAGTCCCTTTTTCTCAAAATCATGCAAAGAAAAAATAGAGCAAATGGTGAGACATAATTGCAGTTTCATATTAGCTTTGCAGTTCAGATATTTTGATTTCAATTATCTCCTCTTGGCTTTTTGAAGCCCTTTATTATATATAGGAAAAAGACTTAGTCTTTTTTCCTTAGTTCTTAATTTTTTCCTTTGCACTTTGCAAAGAGGTCTTGTAACTCAGTTATTTTTACACAATTAATATATACAGTAGAGCTTTATAGGTTGCTTAAGGTTGTTTTAACAGATTTTTTCCTTCGTTATTTTCTGGAAATCAATTGTCTACCTTCTCACATTCAGGTGTTTTGTTTTTGTTAGTGATTTGATGTGTGAGTCAAAAACCTTTACGTTTAGATCTCATTAATGGATGCTTGTATACAAAATCTAGTTTAATCACAGGTCATAAATCGTGTTATGGCTTAGTCTTTATCTTTAAGTTGTGAAAGTGTTATTTCCTTCATAAAGAATTGATTTACAGGCCTTTTTATGAAACACTTTTGTGGTTTAGCTGTTCAATTTGAGTTGTGAAGATAGATTGTAGAAGATATCATTATGAATTAAATTGCATGTTCTTTCGTCATTTAGGTGCATCACCGAGGTTTAAATTTTAGTTTATGCATTCAATTCAAGCCTTTTTCCCTTTTCCATCAAAGTTTATAGTCCACCATTAGAAGATCATAAAGGAAGTCGACCTATAATCTGGAGGTTGATTTCCATTTTATGTAACCCACATGCCAAAAAATCATCCCATGTTACATAGGATTGCAAAGCATTTTTTCTTTCACATTCGGGTGCACTCCTGTTGATAACAGTTTTTAGCATGCCCAATGGGACTCTGAAGCGTACTACAGAGAAATAATTCAAATTGCAAGTTATTTTTTTAGTATATACAACGACATATTTTTCCTTTCAAATGTTATAATTTATACCTGGCAACTCTGAGCACAATCTACTGGTTTCAAGCAGACAAAGTGTTGGTTTTTATGAAAAGAGCATGTTCTCACCTTTGTTTAATGAAATTACTACCTATCCACATCCATATCAGGCTTGTTATATTGTTGGTTTTATCCCAAATAGCCATGCAATAATAAATAACCAGCATGCTTATTATGTTTACCACCCACCCACCCCTATTCAATCTTCATATCAACATTTATATGTCCAAAATCAGCTCGAAGAGGTTGATGATATGAAGAATAACATGAATGACATCAAGGACATATTGTTACACATTGCAAAGAAGATAGAAGAGTTCAGGAGGCAACAAGAGCTTGATATGCAACAATAGGAGTTAGATTAGCAAGCCTACCTTCATGAGCAGGAGTTGGAAACACAAAAAATATTATTTGAAGAAAAGATTGAGAGGGAGTTAGTTGCAAAAGATGCAGAAATGAGGCTAAAACTTGCCAAACATGAGGTTCCCAAGGTTAAAATTCCAAGTTTCAGTCAAGATGAGTCTCCTATGTCTTCCAATTTCGAAATTCCAAGTTTGAGGAGTTTCTCTACATTTCAAGAGTATGTTATTGAGCAAAAAACTAACCCAGCTCTTAGTTTTCCAAACCCATTTTTTGGAGAAGGTATTCCTACGTTCAAAACACTATGCTTCATACAAGAGAAATTTATTATTGAGCAAGTTTGGCCTACAATCCTTCAGGAGTAGCCTTTCCCTAAAATTGTGTAGTCTCAAGAATCTAAACAAAATCAGACTTCTTGTTTAGACACAATCATTCCATCCATAGAAGATTCTATTGATATCTTGATTTCTTGATTTCCCAAGATAATCATGTTGTAGATCAAGAAATTAAGGAGGTTGTAGTTGAAAATCAGCAAGTTTTAGATCAAGAAAAGGCTGGTGTTTCTTATGATCTAACTGATATGATTAATGAACTTCCATGCTTAGTTGATGATGACCAAGATGAGTCTCATATCACAGCAATATTAGCCTCAAATCAGCAAGAAGAAGGTAAAAAAGGTGATGTTCTAACCTCTCAACAAGGCTACGATAAGGTAATAAACAATCCTCTTCCACAAAAAAATGAAAATCAGAATGAAGATGACTTATTTTGGGATGAGCTTGAGGTATTTGTTTCAAGTTTAGACTCTAGAAAATAATCTTTTGAAGAGAAAAAGGCGGGCCAATAGGTAGTTGAAGTAGAAAAAGATGTTCAGGTTCATATTTTTGCTAGTTTATTTGATGAACTTCCAAGATTTGTAGGTGAAGATGAGCAATGCATCAGTAAACTAACATCAACGCCCAATTTTGAGCAACAGGATGAAGGAAATCAGTTTGACAAGGTGCAAATCCAAGAAGAAACAAAGGAAAACAGTCAAGTAGAGAAAGAAAAATACCAAATCATAGATATTGAAGGTACGAGCTTTGAAAATCATCATGAGAATAAGTTAGAGCATACACTGTAGAATGAAAGTATTCATGAAAATGACTTATTCTCAAGCATCATTGAAATTTTTTGCTCTAACATTGTTGACAACTTAGCACCTTTCAAGACAAAGGATTGTGATCAACATAATCAAGTGACCAAAGATGTTGTGGTTGAAGAGACAACACATGAAAAAGAATCCAGCAAAAAGAGTCTTTGGTTTAACATCTCAATAGGATGTTCAATCAGTCATCTCTCCATAACAGAGTTCAAGCGTGAGATTGAGATTAAAGGACAAAAAGGCCAACTTTCTCATTCACTCTAAACCAACAGTTTGGTTGATCAAAATCAGAGGGTGAGTGAGTTTCTTTACATTATTCATGAAGAATTGCAATAGTTTAATGAATATCTTTTTGTTCTTCATCTAGTTTTAGTTGTTCATAAACATGTAAATCAATGTTTATTGTTGAGAAAGGGAATCTATTTTAACCAAACAGTAAATGGATTTGTTTGAGGCTTTCACGGTTGTTTGGTTAGGGTAGGGTAGGGTAGTTTTCAAGCTAATAAGTATTTTGAGCACACTTCATTTCAATATTGTTTTATTTTTCAATAAAGTGTTGATGTTACACAGTTTTATGGATCTGTCTTAAACATAGTTATGCTAGTTTCTTTCAATTTTGTTTGTTGTTGAATAGTTTCTACAACTGAGTTACAGAGGTTTTGAGTTAGAAAAAGACAAAAAGATTAACTCAATTCCCAATGGATAAGTGAGGCAACTGATCTTATTTTTTATCAAACAAACACCCCAAAGAGGTCGCTAAAAATGTTACTAATTTTTTGGCTACCAGCTAAATTAGTAAAGTTTTATTAGACAGTTATTAAACTCGGATAAAATATTTTTTGACATTTGAGCAAATCAAATAATAAAATTAGACATTCAAAGATTTATCAGGTACAGGTACATGCTTCATGGTTAGTTCATCATGTTCAACATTTTAGCATGTATTGTAAAATGGGCTCCCACAAGGGTTGAGCCCAGCATGTTGTCTTCTTAGATTTAAAAGATGCAACAAATAATGGTTGCGTGTTTCAATCATATCTCCAAAACTATGATATGGGTTTTCATGATTTTTGGATATAATTTATAAAAACAATGAAGTGAAAATATCTTTTAAATTTCTCACTAACCCAGTTCGTATTTTTTGAGAAATATTCACCAATTGTAAGGAAAAAGACAAATCCACCTTTTTAGGAGGATTGTAAGGCTCAAAGGGCAGTTCTACATTAGTTTTGAGGTCCTACATGAGTTGATTATCACTCAAGGGGAGTTTTGGACACTTAATCACTCATTTTCTTCTAGTTTTGAAGTTTTCTTTGCATGTTTTTCAAACTTGCACGACCAAAGATGATGCATCATGCATATTGGTGGAGTTAAGAGTTAAGTTTCAATATTATCATTTAATTTTAAAGTGAAAAAAACTTAGTTTTTATCTTTTGCATGATTTTAAATAAGACAAAATATGTAATTAAATATTAAAGGTAATATTTTATTACCTTAATATTTACCATGCAATGTAAAAAAAAAGAGCTCACATGATAAATATTAAAATAATCATATTGATTATCTTTAATATTTAATCGAATAGTCCCTTTTTTCCAAAATCATGCAAAGAAAAAATGGAGCAAATGGTGAGACATAACTACAATTTCACATCAGCTTTGCAGTTCAGATATTTTGATTTCAGTTATCTCCTCTTGACTTTTTAAAGCACTTTATTGTATATAGGAAAAAAACTGTCTTTTTTCCTTGGTTCTTGATTTTTTCCTTTGCACTTTGTAGAGAGATCTTGTAACTCGGTTAATTTTACACAGTTAATATATACAACAAAGCTTTACAATTTGCTTAAGGTTATTTTAGTAGAGTTTTTTCTTCGTTATTTTCTAGAAATCAATTGTTTATCTTCTCACATTCAGGTTTTTTGCTTATGTTAGTGATTTGATATGAATTTGATGTGTTTTGAGTCAAAGACCTTTAAGTTTAGATCTCATTAATGGATGCTTGTATACAAAATCTATTTTAATCACAGATCAGAAATCGTGCCATAGCTTAGTCTGTATCTTTAAGTTGTGAAAGTGTTATTTCCTTCATAAAGTATTGATTTACAAGCCTTTTTATGAAACACTTTTGTGGTTTAGCTGTTCAGTTTGAGTTGTGAAGACAGATTGTAGGAGATATCATTATGAATTAAATTGCATGTTTTTTCATCATTTAGGTGCATCACCAAGGTTTAAACTTTAATTTATCCATTCAATTCAAGCCTTTTTCCCTTTTCCATCAAAGTTTACAATCCACCATTAGAAGATCATAAAAGAAGTCGGCCTATAATTCGGAGGTTTATTTCTATTTTAGATAACCCACAGGCCTAGAAATCATCCCATGTTACATAGGATTACAAAGAATTTTTTCTTTCGCATTCAGGTGCACTCCTATTGATAACAATAACAAAGCTAAGGTCAAGATCTTCCAAGCCACTACAAATAAATGTGCTTCTTGATGAAAGTCAGTTAGCAACGGGTGTAGATGTGTCATGCTAACAAGTGCCACCCTCAGTAGCCTCGTGAGCTACGTTAAAATCCTTCCTTGGGGAAAGGACTGGGAGGCCTCTTGATTAGGAGGCCACTCTGAATAGATTCCCTTACTAAAAGCCAATTTGTGTTAGTTTCCAAAAACCCTTTTATACGCTCATTAATTGTAGGAGGTCGAACCTCTGAAGGTGTCCCACGTCTTCACTAAGCTTCTGTAGAGACAAGAGTTCCTCCTTAGGGGGAATGAGAGTTCATGAGCCCAAGAAGTGAGTGTCACTGAGGGGAGCCAGTGCCACCAAGTCTCTAGTTGTCCACCTTGTTCAAGTGGCTAGAGAAATCCAAGTGGGGATATCAATCGGTGATTTCCTTGCCAACCATAAGGCTTGTGCATTGTTGTCTATGTATGTTTTATTTTATTAAACATCTATCACATCCAAAACCATACCAAAAATAAGTGCTTGATTCTATTTTTTATGTTTTCCAATCATATTTCATTAAAAATGGTCAAAATCCACTCAAAAACCAGAATAGAAACCATCAAACTATCAAAAACAATGTTTTGTGAACCGCAATTGTCTAAAATAGAGCCACATCTGACATTTTGCACCGCAATTGATCACCAGAAAATCACAGTTGTCTGTTTGAACCGCATTTGCAGAAAACATAGCTGCATCTAATATATTGCACGACAACTATCTATCTAAACCACATTTGCAGAAAATAAAGCCACAATTGTCTGATAAACAGAAACTTTCAAATTCTTTGTCCAAAATCTAATCAAATCATTTTCACAGTGACCTTTGATTGTCAAATCAAAGACTTACAAACTTTACCAGTCATTTCCAACATTGCCATTTAGGATTCCATCACATTTTAGGTTGCATCCTTACCTTGCATAATCAATATTAAACCTTAGGTTGCATCTCCCTTTTAAAATTTTAGACTTTAGAGGACCATTAAGCTTTTGGAAAATCCTTGATTACATATTTTATTTGTCATTGACCTTAATCCCTCATATTATCAATCTTTTTCATTATCACCTTTATCAAATTTGAGTCTTAAGCTTGTGTCCTAGCCTTGACTCAACCTTGTCAAAATTATCCTCTTGATTCCCTTGAAGGTCAATGACAATTGGAATTGCTACCTTGGGTTCACACTAGCTTGATTGACATCCTTTGTTTAAAATTTTAGGATTCCTTTGCATTATTTTCACATTACATCCCTTTGGTCATAGATTTTTTCATCATCTTGCCAAAATTTGACCTTCAACCTAGATTTCACTTTGCACCTTTATCCCAAAAATACAAAAAAATAGTTTATTTTACCTTAGCCTTTACATCATATCATTTTCCCTTGATTTATCAAATTGGTCAAACTTTCATATCTATTTGCATCCATTAGTCTAATTATCCTTACATCCTTATATTCAATAAAATCCAAAAAATATAGCTTAGTTTCATTATTGTCTTGCATTAGCCTCATTATCCTTGAAAATCCAAAAAAATAGTTAGTTTCATCATCATCTTCCATTAGCCTCCAACCTACAAAACTCTCACATGGTTGAATCAAGGTCCCAAACCAAAAGAAAGGACATGGATTTTTCAAGTAACCCTTTTCATGACACTACCCTTGGAATAGATTCAAATCATTTTACAGCTCCAAGAGACACGCCTCCAAGAGATGACACCAACACATGGGAAAACATAAGCCTAGAAGAATTCAATGAAAATTTGACCCAAGAAGAAATTGAAAGAGCTTATCAAGACCCAATAATTTTAAGCATGGTTAATCAACTTGTTAGTGTCAACCCTAAAAGATTCTTCTATGCACTAGCTAAAAAGGGTGTCAAATTACCTCAAGGATTTGATGTATCAAGTATTGTAGAAGAAGAAACTGAAAAGTTCATTTGCACTTGGCATGCCCTTATCACAAAAAATGGCAAACATACCCCTTGGGGAAACTACACACATGAATACCACTACTACACACATCCCAAGCATCCCAATAGTTGGAAACAAGGTAACCCATACCACTACACAAGGAAAAAGTTTCACACTTGGAAGTTCCTCAAATTCCATGGGTAAGACATTTACAAACCCCCCTTTCCAAAATACAAATCAAGGTTCTATATCACAAGGTCCCACACCTTTGCTCCAAAATGAAAACCAAGGTCCTACACCCACACTTCAAAACACAAATCAAGGTTCCACATCATAAGGTCCTACACCTTTGATTTGAAATGCAAACCAGGGTCTTATACCCCCACTTCAAAACACAAATCAAGGTTCCTTATTCCAATTTCAAGGTGCACCTTCATTAATTCAACATCCACCAACCAAACCTAGAAAGGTTCACATTATCTCACGAAGGGTCCCAAATCAAAACAATAATCAAGGGTTTATTCCATCACTCCAAAATTATAATCAAGGGTCTATTCCATCACTCCAAAACAATAATCAAGGATATATTCCATCACTTAAAAACACTAATCAAGGGTCCCTTCCATCATTCCAAAATTCTACCCAAGGAACCAATCCTTCATTTCAAAATACCAATCAAGGACCTATACCTTCATTTCAAAATCCCAATCAAGGACCTATACCTTCATTTCAAAATCCCAATCAAGGACCTATACCTTCATTTCAAAATTTCAATCAAGGACCTAGGCCTTCATCTCAAAATACCAATCAAGTGACCTTTCCTTCATGTCAAAACATGAATCAAGGACATATACCCTCATTTCAACATGCAAGTCAAGGACCAAATTTTCAAAACCAAGACACAAATTAAGGGTCTAAACCTCAATTCCAAAATACCATACCAAATGAAAACATGACCTTTGGAACTAACCTATATGACAGTTTCATCCCAAATCAAGGCAACACACATCAATATGGCAACCAAGATCCTAATTCAAATCCAACATATGACCTTAATATCAACATCATGATACCAAACCAAAACAATGCAACACCATCTCTTGCAGATTTTTTGATACAACAAGTGTAAACCCTCCAACAACAAATGACAAACATGCAAATGGGGACCAACAAGAAGACCTATTCCATGGAGGAATTTTGCCCCTTTCCATTTGACAAAAAATTGTACATGCCACCCATTCCCCCCATTTCATGACACCACCTTTGCCTAAGTATAAGGGGATAGGGGATACAATAGAACACATTCAAGAATTCAACACATCATGTATGGAAGTCTCATATGATCCTACCTATTTAATGATACTATTCCCATGAAGACTTACGGGATCAACTCTAGACTATTTTGTACACCTTCCTCTTGGAATCAGAACATGGGGTGAACTAGTGGAAAAAATCATCAATCATTTTTCCTTCAACATTAAAAATGACATCAACCTTGCAACATTGAGCACAACCAAACAAGAAGAATGGGAATCACTCACCCCAATTTACTAGAGATGGCGAGGTTTGGTTAGCAAATTCCCTTGTCACATTCCTAAAAAACAATTGGTCACCATGTTTGTGGAAAACCTTAACGGAGAATTGATGACTCAAATTCAAATAAAATGTTGCACCACCTTTGAAGAGATCCTTGAGAAAGGTGTCCTTATTAAGAAAGGTATTATTGCAAAATGACTAGTCAAGATAAACAAATAAAATCTGAAACCCAACAACGACAAGAGAAAATATTGGTCTAGAAACAAAAACATCACAAACGATGGAGTTTTTGATGCAAAAATGATAACCAAAGGTCCAACCATTCAACTTAAAGGTCCATCCTCATCAAATACACCAAATATATCAAACACATAGGCAAAAGGTCAAAACCAAACATTAAATATTGTCCAAAACAATCAACAATGAAGAGGTCCTCCCCACACCAAAATAACACACACCCCCTTGGGTGAACCTATTGAATCAATCCTCAAACGACTTTTGCAATCTCATATCATCACACTACCAGACACAAAAAACTATGAACCTTCATTGATCAAACCTAATTGGTGGAAAGAAGATTAATATTGTGAATACCACTATGGAAAAGGACACAAAAATACTAGATGTTGGATGCTCAAGAATATTATTCAAGACCTCACTGAATATGGGACCATATCAGTAGGAGATTCGCAAGGGAAAACCAATGTTGATCATACCATATTCAGGACTCCCTTACAAGACCATGATAAAGGAAAATACTTTGGTTCAGGGAACAACAACAATGCCAATTATGTCATTGTCAAACACGATTACAACACCATCATCCTTAATGTGAGACCCTTTGACGATCACATTTCCACTATTACCATAAACAAGTCAAGTTTAGAATGTGTTGTTACTACTTGTCGAAACAAGATAACTATTCCAGGACCTCCATCCAATTCATAGCCAAAAAGTCAACATAATCTCCTTGATCAGTTGGGAAAAACCCCCGCACAAATTTCTATCTTGGAACTCCTTCTAATATCCCCATAGCACAGGGCTATCCTTGATAAAAAAATTACAAGAAGTGTATGTCCCTGCTAACCTAGATGTTAATGAATTCCATGCCATGGTTGGATACCTAGCTATGTCACACCATGTCACCTTCTCTTAGCAAGAATTTTCCACACCAAAATTTGATCATAATGACCCCCTACACCTAGAATTATGTGTTAATAAACACAAGATTAGACAAGTCCTCGTAGATGATGGAGTAGGTCTGAATATTTTCTCACTAAAATTGGTGAAAGAATTGGGATACTCTAAGAATTGTATTAACCAAACCAAGAGAATTGTGATCAAAGCTTATGATGATGTTGAGTGTTCTTTCGAAGGCATAATTTCACATCCTATGAGAGTTGTCCTAGCAATATAGGACATAGTATTTCATGTCTTGGATCTGGATTTGCATTACAATCTCCTCTTTGGTTGCCAATGGATTCATGCCATGAGGGATATTCCATCCACCTACCATCAATGCCTCAAGTTCCCACACAATGGCGCTAAAATAATTATTCCAAGTGACCCTGATCCTTTTCAATATTGTTCCAACCTAAAAGGAATTGTTGAACGTCAAGTTCCCATCAATTGAGCGGCCTCACCTTCCACTTCATCCACCACTCCATCTCACAACATTTATCCATCCACTCTTTTCAAATCATCCACCCTATTCACCACACCTTCCATTCCCAAAATCCAGATCTAGGATAGAGGATGCAGAGAATATAACATGAAGAGTCTCTTTTTCATTGGAAAATTACCTAAATCACTGAAGTCATACGGAAAATGGCATCTTGTGTAGCCTAAATTTATCATCCATAATCCCCCGACCACTTTCACTAGATGGGGGGAACTCGCCAAAGAATCTCTAGATGACCACATTCTCACATGGTTGAACAAAGAAGATGAGGAAATTAAAACTAAGAATTTTTTAGTTGAACAGTATCCAAAAGGGTTTCAAATAATGAAGCAACACGAATATGATGGAAACCTTGCAACCCCCTAAGATAATAAAACACCAAGGGATAGGGTTTGTACCAATAAAAGTGACTATCTAGGGTATTGGGTTACCTTTGAGTGTGGTTGCAAATGCTTCATATGAGATCAAGACATATGAGGACCCTTGGGATTATGATGTTGATTTTGATGAATATGAATGGGATTCC
The DNA here is from genome assembly GCA_007258455.2 of Sequoia sempervirens. Lineage (NCBI taxonomy): Eukaryota > Viridiplantae > Streptophyta > Pinopsida > Cupressales > Cupressaceae > Sequoia > Sequoia sempervirens. Next base: position 17,193,728 of record VDFB02000003.1, read on the forward strand.
CTATCCTCCACTACTTTCATGGACCTTGATAAACTATTTGGAGTATTTGACGAGCCTCCCCTTGAAAAAAAAATCAATTAAATGCTTACAATTAATCCCCTACCAAGCCTGCCAAGTCCCCATCCAAAAGCCCCTTTGAATAGAGAAGAGTGGATCAAACACTTTTGGGAAACCATTAATTTCACCTCTTGGGAACCTGATGACTCTAATTTTTTCTTTACCCTATCTACCTACACTATGACTCTTGATAGTACTGATTTTTACTTACCTCTTGTCTACCCTCAACTCATAGATTGGAATCAACAAGGACCACCAAGTTTGGACACTTTCGAGAATGATGAAGCCATTGTTGAGTTCATGGGACTTCGTGATGGAATACCGAGTGGGGATCATATGGTTGGCTTCATCATAGAACTCAATTATGCAACATACTTTGGTGAGGTCGTCCTATCCTCTAGTCACAAAAGTGAAAATGAAAAAAGTAAGAATAAAAATAATAGGTCCTTAGAGGAAAAATGAAAGGTGCCTATTGACCATGAAAAAGTAAAAATAAAGGAGGTATCCAAAGGTGAAAACCTCTCTAAGGCGCCCGAGGATGGAGGACTGGACTGTCTCCCAATAGACTAAAAGAGATCGTCGTTGCTTATAGAAGAAACAAAAGAAGTAAACATTGGTACACAAGATAATTCCAAAATCATACAATTAGCAACATCTTTGACCATCAAGGAAAAGCCTGAGTTTATAGCATTCTTTTCAGAAAAACAAGTCAATTTCACATGGCCATATGTTGATATGCCTAGATTGGATCTAAAATTTTTCTGCATCACTTGCCACTATTACCAAATGCTAAACCATATAAATAGAAGTTAAGGAAAATACACCCCCATATTGTACTCCTTGTCAAGGTGGAACTGAAGAAACTCTTGGAGGTTGGATTCATATGATCAATTGATTATGAAAATTGGATATCAAACCTTGTTCCTATCACAAAACCAAATGGTCAAATCAGAGTATGTACAGATTTTAGAGACCTCAACAAAGCTTGTCCCAAAGATGATTTTCATCTACCAAACATTGACATCATAGTAGACCTAACTATTGGATACGAAATGCTATCACTTGGATTCTCGGGTTATAATAAAATAAGAATTGCCACTAAAGATAAACCAAAAACAAATTTTACATGCACTTGGGGAAATTTTTGTTGGAATGTCATGCCATTTGGGCTTTAAAATGTTGGATCTACCTATCAGAGAGCCATGAACACTATTTTTCATGACTATATGCATGTCCTTATGGAAGACTATGTTGATGACCTTCTCACTAAATCTCTAGAACAAAGTGGACACTTAGCAATATTGGAAAAAAAATTCACTCGATTTGAAAAGTACCAACTTAGGCTAAATCCGAAGAAATGTGTTTTCATAGTCCAATCAGGAAAACTCCTAGGACATATCATCTCTTGTAAAGGAATAGAAGTTGATCATGCCAAAGTAAAAGCTATCTTGGACATGCCACCACCAAACAATATCATTCAGTTAAAGAAATTACAAGGTATATTACAATCAATCTGCAGGTTCATTGCTTAGCTAGTAGATAGGATCCATCCATTCCAACATCTGTTATGAAAATGAATTCCCTTTAATTGGACAGAAAAATTCCAAGAAGCATTTGATCAAATCAAGAATTATCTATTGACTCCACCAGTTCTCATGCCTCTGATTGACGAAAGACATCTGATACTATATGTGATAGCAACTACATCAACACTAGGGGCATTGTTAGCACAAAATGACAATGATGGCAAAGAACGAGCAATTTATTATATCAGTCGCACCTTAGTTGGATATGAATTGAACTATATCCCTATTGAACGAGCATGTCTAGCAATGGTATTTGCAACACAAAAATTGAGACACTACATGCTAAATCACAAGACAAAATTGATTGCCAAAATTGATCCTCTGAAATTCCTTCTCAGCAAAGCAGCTCTGACATGAAGACTAGCTAAGTGGGTTATGATCCTAAGTGAATATGGAATTGAGTACATTGATTAAAAATAAATAAAGGGACAAGTGATAGTTGATCAACTCGCAAATGCACCAGTGAAAATAGACAATCCTTTGATAAATGATTTCCTAGATGAATCAATATTTGTTATAGAAACACTGATAACATGGAAATTGTATTTTGATCGATCCTACACAAATCATGGTTCAGGAGCTGGTATTTTTTTCATCACACCTCAAGGAGATTCCATTCCCAAGTCATTCTAAATAGCATTTACATGCACAAACAACATGGATGAGTATGAAGCATTATTGACAAGACTTTGAATGGAAATAAAATGGAAAATTAAGGAGCTTCAAGTCTATGGTGATTCTCAGTTAGTGATTAATCAAGTTAATGATGATTATGAGACCAAGGATGAGAAATTGATGCCATACAAGCGTGCATGGTAGAAAACTTCAGACTATAATTTTGATAATATATCCTTTGAGAAAATAGTGAGAATCTAGAACAAAGCAGTTGGCGCAATGGCCACAATTGGATCTCTCTTGGACATTCCTAACAATGCCTTGCAATATGAGTTCTTGGTAGAACAACTGTTGATCCCTGAAACTGAACTTGTGTGTGAACTTGTTGGTCTTGAATCTCCTTGGTACAAAGACATTTATAGCTACTTGCATGACCAAATTATCCCTCCAGACTTGTCCCTTAACCAATGCAAAACCTTTATCTGAAAAGCATCCAAATACACCATCATCGGAGATACCCTTTATCGTCGTAGCCTAGATAATACCCTCCTTTGATGTCTCAACTCAAATGAAGCACAAACAACCTTAAAAGAGGTAAATCATGGTATATGTCCAACCTTAGCAAAAAATATCATGAGGATGGAATATTATTGGCCTCCAATGGAACATGATGCCTATCACTTTGTGAAGAAATGTCACTAGTGTCAAATTCATGGAGATGTCATACATGCACCAGCTCAGGAACTACAGCCGCTTACTTCGTTATGCCCATTTTCTCAATGGGGACTCAACCTCATAGGAAAGATCCATCCCACCTCTACTAATGGACATAATTTTATCCTTGTTGTTACCAAATATTTTACAAAATGGATAAAAACCATCCCACTAACTTACATTACTGGAAAGCAAATAGTCAAGTTCATCTTGAATTATATCATTTTTCGTTGTGGTATCCCATAGTCCATCATTACAGATAATGGTCGCCCTTTTAAGAACCAAGATGTCCATGAGCTTTGTGAAAATTTTCATATCCAACACCACTTTTCTACTCCATATTACCCCCAAGGTAATGGCCAAGCTGAGGCATCTACTAAGACCATCCTAAAAATCTTAAAGAAGACTGTAAATGACGTTGGCCATGAGTCACACTTACAACTTAATCCTGCTTTATGGGCCTACCGTACCAGTCTCTGCACTCCTACATGAGCCACACCATATTCCCTTGTCTATGGATCTGAATCCATACTTCCTATAGAGGTCGAGTTACCATCCTTGTGAGTCTCTATGCAAGGCTTGATTGATCAAGAAGAATATTGTGTATCCCGCCTATAGGAGCTAGATTTACTAGACAAAAAGAGGTAGAATGCTTTAGCACATCCGCAAGCATATCATAATCACCTTTAATGCAGCTACAATAACAAGGTTTGACCTAGAAGCTTTGACATTAGTGACTTAGTCTTGAAAGAAAATTTGAAGAATCAAGTAGAACGCGAGAAGCCTGAAAATTTTGAACCTAATTGGTTGGGCCCTTGTATCTTCACAGCATCATACAAATCTGACACTTATTAACTTTCTACTCTTGAAGGAGAACCATTGTTCAAACCTATCAATAGCATGCATCTTCACCAGTACTACACTTGATTCTCAGAGTATCCCCTCAAAAAGTCCTAAAAAAATACAAAACAATATGAGAAAAAGGTCCTGAAAAAATACAAAAAAATGAGAAAATTTTCCTGAAAAAATACAAAAAAATGAGAAAAGGGTCTTGAAAAAATACCAAAAAAAGAGGAAAAAATTAAAAAAATAGTAAAGAGAAATAATTCGTCCAAAAGTGAAAACCACTTTGGTGGTGCTTTGGATAAGTACCATGGTGAAAACCTAGAAAACAGGTGCCATGTGTAGTTAGGCTATGCTCCTCCATCTACTATCACTCCATTTGGTCTTCCATCCTTCTGCTCATCCATTCACACATGTCACTCGCTCATAATAAAGCTTCGTCATCCTTCTAGGGCTTGAGAACCACCGACATTTGGCATCCTTTTCCTTCATGATCATCCTTTACATTCACTGCTTCCTCTCATGAATAATACAATGATCCTATACCTGACTGGGGGCAATTCCTTGAACTACGTCTTCATGGGAAAATAACACATGGTATCAGCCCTTAGAAAAACATCAAAATCCAAAAAAATCATAAAATCGTCAAAAATCCAAAAAAAATCATAAAACATCAAAATCCAAAAAAATCATAAAACTGTCAAAAATATAAAAAAATCATAAAACATCAAAAATCCAAGAAAATCATAAAACCATCAAAAATCCAAAAAAATCACAAAATATCAAAATCCAAAAAAATCATAAAACTTCAAAATCCAAAAACATTAAAAAACATCAAAAATCCAAAACAGAGTCAAAGTCTAGGTCTGAGTCCAAGTCATTTTGTGTTAGTAGGGTCGAACTATGTTGTCTCTATGCATTTTCTATGTAGGAAAGGCTCATCTTAAATGGGCCCCCAAGACATTAGGTCAATCCTTTTAGGTTGTCTAAATAAAATCATAACTTAGTCTTTTGTCAAAATAAGGTAAAGCCAAGTTGTGTCGAACTACGAGGTCTATGTGTGTATAACGTAGGCAAGGCTATCAATCAATGAGCCCCTAAGGCCACCTAAGTCAATCCTTTAGGGTTTTTCAAGTCTGGTCGTGTTCTTAGTTTGCAAGAATGTTGGGAATAGGATGCCATTTAATTGCAATCCTAAACATATTTCATGTATCTCCTAAGTCCTTGGAAAGTGTTCCCCAACACTAGGATTAGAAAGAGATTAAATTATAATGAAATGAACATGTAAATTTATATTTGTGATTATTCCTAAATAATAGGAACATGTGGGGATGTCCAAGAAGAGCTCCTACAAGATAGGAGCACATGAGGCGCCCACATGGGAGGTGGAACCTACCTTGTTTTAGTTGATTGTTTAGAGGATTGAAAACACTTCATAATGCATGTTTTGATTCTACAAATTATGGATTGACATTTACATGAGTGGAGTGGCACTATCAGTTCAATTCGGTTTAGTTCAGTTTAGTTATGGTTTAGTTATCTTTAGTTGCATGTAGTTGTTTTGAGTTGAATGCTAGTTGACTTGAGTTGACTTGAGTTGCATGACTAATGACTTCAGTTGCATGATAGATAACAAGTGGATACTTTCAGTTAAGTGGGGATAATCAATCATGCATAATGTTTGAATGAATTGGTGGGGAGATATATTTCAATTAACTAAGATTGACTTGGGTCCACCTTGGGCGCCCAAGTTGGAATCTTTCAGTTAACAACTTTTGCATGAGAAAATATTTACAAGGCTCGGTCAAGTGGGCCCATTCTTGGGCGAAAACTTTGAGGTGAAGTTTGCATGATATCTTTTTTACCAAAGTTCAATTAAGTGTTCAATTTGGGGTGCCTAAATTGAGGAAGACTTTAGTTTGACTTTAGATTACATTGTGGAACTCTACTAGCCCAATCTAGGTGTAGATTTTTGTGAGGAGATTTATTCTCTTGTATTGTACAACTCTTATGAGTTTATATGCTCATTTTATTGTCTATTAAGTACAGTGAATGTATGAGAGTTTATTGCAGGTTGTGAAGAAGGATTGTTGAAGGCAAGGAAGCATATCAATCAAGGATTGATACAATATTATTGTAATCTTGTTCTAAGGTTAAATAATACAAGAACTATTGATTTTGGTGGAGTTTTTTTTTCCCAAAAGGGTTTCTCCACATATATGTTGTGTCACTTCTATCTCATTGTCTCATTCTTCTATAATCTTCTGTCTCTTTCTACAATTGGTAAAATTGATCTAAATAGATTAATCATACACAAAGAATTGTGACAAAGAACACTTAATTAGATCTACAATCTCATAGTTTTACAAGTTTTAAGCTATAATATAACCTTAATTTTCAACATTTGGTATCAGAGCTAATGGTTGGTTAGAGTTTTGGATGCTTTTCTCTTAAAAGTTTGATGTTTTTTTGGCTATAGTGGGAGCTTTTACTATTGTGTTATTGCATATTTGTAAAAGAAGTGTCTTACAATGAGTTCTACTTCTCGTCTAGATATTGAAAGATTCAATGGATCTAGTTGTGAGATGTGGAAACTAAAAATGGAGGATCTCCTTGAAGAGAGAGATCAGTGGTTAGTTGTTTGAAATGAGAAAAAAACCATCTACAACGATGTCAGGTGAGGATTGGGCTAAGCTTGATAAGAAGGAAAGAGAGACCATAAGGTTATGTCTTGTTGATGTTGTTCTCTTGAATGTTTTAGATGAAGCTACCACATATAAATTGTGGAAGAGGATAGGTGATATCTATCAAACCAAAAGTCTTACTAATAATTTGTATATGAAAAGACAGTTGTATTCTTTAAAGATGAAAGATCGTGATTTTGTTGCACATAATTTAAATGCTTTCAATTTTATTCTAAGTCAGCTAGCATCTCTAGATGTAAAGCTAGAATATGAAGATAAATGTATTTTTTTACTTTGTTCTTTACCAAAGTCTTGGGAAAATCTAATTGTTGCTATCAATGGTAGTGGTGCAAATCCTAAGGAAGTCTAAAACGGGATCCCAAGATTCCTTATTTGTAAGAGGTAGGCCTAAGGAAAAGGAACCTAAGGGAGACAAGAAAGGAAAGGGTAAGTCTAAAGGATGGTCTAAAACCCCTGGTGAGAGTAAGGTAAAGTGTTGGAACTATGGGAAACCGAGACATGTAAAGAAGGATTGTAAGAACACAAAAAAAAGTTATGATGCTTCTACAGAGAAATCCTTCGATGACGGTAATGATGCATTGATCATTTCATGTAATATTGTTAGTGATGACTCTTGTCTTATTGATTCAAGTTGCTCCTATTATATGACTCCTAAAAAGGAGTGATTTACTAAGTATACTGCATATGATGGAGGGAATGTATTCTTTGGAGATAATAACACAACAAAGATTGTGGGAAAAGGAGAGGTAAATTTGTGTTTCACTGATGGTGATGAGCTCAATTAATGGCTCAATTTTGATAGGGTTCATTACATATTTGTTGATGCTATCATAGAATTTGACACTTGGTTTTTGATATTTTCCTTAAAACCATAGACCTTGGCATAAGTTTATCTTTGTGACTTTAATGACATTATCATGCTATGAGAATTATCTATGTTGAATTTACAAGTGGTTGAATGAATGTTACTAAGGTAATTATAGATATACATTTGTTTGTGCATGCTAATGCTATTGTGTAGGTTTCCACTAAAATATTGATGTCAACAAAGCTTGCTTCGTGGGAAAAATTCTTGCCAATTGGTTGGTTACTGAGAAGTCAAGAAGTTGATCATTAAGAAGTCAAAGAGGGAAAACTCTCATGGAGGGAAATTCCTAATTCAAATATAAAGAATGTAACCACCTTTTTAATGGTCATATTTGTTGTTGAGAAAATCTAGGGAGTGAGTTGTGCTAGATTCGTCAAAGCAAGTCTGCTTTGACCAATTTACCACATGCATAACTTCATCTTTTTCTATCTTTTCAATAAGCGATATCCTCCTATTTTGATGGAGTCGACTACCTAGGTAGTTAGGGTTAGTTATTAGTTTCTCTCTATAAATAATGGTCAGATGCTCCTTTTGATAAGGTTGGACATTTTGAGTTTGTACTCACATTTTCCAGTTTTACAATTCTATTGCTGAGATGTACTTATGATTCCAAGAAATAATATGACAATTTGAGTTGTTGCATTTGAGTCAGTGTAAAGGAGACTCACCCAAGGGGGGCCACTTGGTGAGAATTCCATTTATTATTCTAGAAGTTATTTTATGTTCAGTAGTTAGTTTCAATTTTAGCAACTGTATGTTCCTACAACCACTGGATTCCATTATGTGATTGTTCTTGTAGCCAAGGTAGACATAGAAGTTTCGTGTCTATTTGTTGAGATTTCCATTTTTATCTTTCATTTTCCAGTCTAGTTTGTAATGCATGGTGCAGATGTTAATCTATCTTTAGTGTTTAAGTTGATTTCCTTCCAGCATTATATTTCCAACATTGTTTATTTCCTAGTTTATGGATGATTGCAATGAAGTCCTAGTGCACATACAGTGCTGACCTATTTCAAGTTTACGTCCCTGGGTTGACAAGTAAAATGTACCTTCATGATGATGAGTGAGATAGCTACTTATTGTAGATGTTCAATCTCTAAGTCAAAGCCCTAAAGGCTTAGTTATTAAACCATTAAAGGAGGCCAACATTTTTGGCGCCGTTGTCAGGGATCGAACTTGGGTCACCCGTGTGACAGACGAGAATACTTACCACTATACTACACTTGGAGAAAAATATTTCCTTTGAAATATCAAGGATAATTTTAGGTTTAAGTCCTACTTTTGATACTCCACATGAATTTTTCCAGGCTTATCAGCTTGCTCCTCCTGATGTTAAAAATTTGATATGTGAATTATACCTGCACAATTATGTTTTTCCTGATGATCATGATTAGAATCCCTTGTTGTTTATTGGAGACTTCCATTTAAGGGAATTTATGTCCTGGATTCAAAATGAAATTAGTTGGAGATAGTAGTATAGAACTTACAGGGAAATGGAATTTCACACTCCCTTGCCTCACAGGGTTGAATCTAGTGACCCTGGAGATATTTTCATGACATGGCACAAAATTCTTTACTTCCCCAACTACAAGGATAGGATTGTTCTTGTTAGAGAAGAGAATTACAAGGAATATGAGAAGGTAGTTGAAACCACAAGAAAATGAGTAATGGGATATTTAGCACAAAGGTGGAACAGTTTTCCAAAAGAGTTGAAACAAGCTGAACCCCACTCTTTATAGAACTATGTTGCAACATGCAAAAGGTTTGACAGATACATAAAGGTTGGTAGAAGGAAGCAACA
>VDFB02000003.1:17203016-17334505 GCA_007258455.2 Sequoia sempervirens
CGCACAGGATGAGAGAATTAGTCTGAGGAAAAATGATGGTTGTTGTTCTTCAAGCCCAAAATAATGGCAAGGTGGAAATTGCGTTGTATTGACCTTTTCTCCTGAAATAAACTCTCAAAAGAGATTGTTGCAAATTGCAACCTAAATGCAACACGTTTGAGAGGTGTTGATTCATCATTTTCCTCCATGTGCGAGTTTGAATCTTTCCTAGTTTGTTGTCACTGTAAGAGGTTGATTCACCTCAGGGGATTGCCACATTTCATTATGGAATTGTTCAAAATTTTGTCTTGGCAGTTTACATGCCTGGGAATGTGGATTTTGTTGAACAAAGGACTCTATAAAAGGCCGCCCAGGCCATTCTTCTTCACTACCTTTTGGAAATTCGAAATTACTCATATTTCCTGAGAGTTTATAATTTTTGAGTGCATTCCTTCTTTGAGTAATCACATTACCTGAGAGTCTTTCATATTCTTTGAGTTTTCATATTTCCTGAGTGCATTCATACGGCTGAGAGTTTCTTATTTCTGAGAAAGAGAGTCCCTTCTATTTCTTGAGTTTACATATTGCCTAAGAGCAACCATTATGTTGTGATTTTTCTATTACTGTGAGTAATCACCAAATCTATGAGTTGAGGATGTCAATTTCTGAGTGTTTATAATTGAGGAGAAGAGGCACCTGTGAGTAAAGTTGAGAAGTGAAGTCTGCAATTTGAAGAGGAATTGTTAGTCATTCAAAGTGATGAGACATCTTCTTGAAGGAAGCTTTGGGAACAGGCATGGGATACTCTTCTTCTATCTACTCAATTCTTGGTTATTTAATTTAAACGAAATTTCTGTGTTTACTGTTGTGCATAGGTTGAATGACAATCATAGCTATATTTTTGTGTGAAAGAAAGAACGAGCTGTTTTATGAATTGCTTTACCTATTTGTACTTAGGAAGCAAATTGTATAAAGGTTAAAGGTTGCATATTGAGTGAATTGCATTACTTGTATGATCTCCATATAAGGAGAGTATGTGGAAAGTAGATACTAAATACTAGGACAGGGATGATAGCATCGATACAAGTACAATCCACAACTTAAGTTAATAAGATTGTCTTAGTGAAGCTTATGTAACTCCTAGGATTTTGATTTCCAGAATAGGAGAGGATTTTGAGTCTACTTGTTATGCTTTTCATTTCTACTAGATTAGCGTGAAGTAGGATGTCTAGGGTACGTACTACCCTGGAAGGACTAACCTACGCATAGTGTAAAAAAGCCTTAATGCAAATCAGCCCTGAGTAGTGTTTATGATAAATGACCTTCATTCGAAGTACTGAATGAGAATACTTTGGCCAAAGTAGTGAAATATACAACATCCACTTAGGTGTGAGATAATTGAGACTACACTATGAGTTCATTGTGATCCTTGTACTAGTTCGAGATTGTGAAATAGCAAGGTTCTAGTTGTGTAGGACACAACACTATGCTCAGTTGGTAATCGTTAAAGGATGCCCTACCAATCTCTTCTTCGAAGAGAGGGCCATCTATCTAACGATAGGTGTGCGGGGCACCGCATTATAAGTCCATGGTTGGTGGAAAAGCGCCCGAGTGATGTTTCTCCTCCACAATAAGCGACCGATGTACCAAGATTTGAAAGGACGAATTCTTGGACCTTCTTACTACTATTTGTTCTAAAGCTCATTGGAGCTATGTTAGTTAAGGTATGTATTTTTGTTTCATGTACTTGTGAAGTTATTATATTGAAATGAAATCTTTATTGTAGATTAATATGGCAACTTGTTCATGTTTTATCAATAAAGAAAAGGAATTTTTTTATTGCAATGACATGTTAACACGTTTACTTACTTTTAGGATGTAATTTATGGAAATTTTACTTTATTGAATGGTCGATATGTTACAAAAATGTCCATGCAATTGGACAAGATCGCAAAAGCTACCTCAAAAAATAGAGCATGGGGGTTGTTTTGAAGCCATTCCCTACCCAAAATTGTTCTTATAGCCTCCTCAACAGGCACACAAAAAAAAGTGAATACCTTACCCAACTTTTGTCTACTATATGCATTGTTGCTTCTTTTCTCCCAAAAACATTTGGGTAGCATGACACACCATGAAGGCTCCATAATATCATAGTGAAATTATGAATAGAGAAGAGAGAGTAAAATGTTATAAATGATATGAAGAACATCATGTTGGTGAAGTATATATGAACGAAGACATCAATACTCAGCACTTTAGCATTTAATTCACCACAAGACACACATGTTAATGTGACAATATTATTTCGCAAAAATTGAGTCATGACTTTAAGTGATTTAATAAGTAATAACGCATCTAAATAAAAGGTCAACCATTGATCTTTGCAAACCTAACGGTTCTAGGGTGATTCCGAAGGTTTGAATTTGCAAGCACAACATTTCAGACATTTCCTTCCGAAATGCAACTACAATCGTCCATCAAACATTCATCGAACTATAAAATATTTTTGTACATTAATTTTACTTTTCTGAGTATATTAATGTTATATTAACTTATTAATATAACTCATAGTCGTTAAGTTGCATTGACATCTAGCTTCAAACATAGTACTTCGAAGTATTGAAAAGATAAGAGAATTAAGTGGCTTGTTGTACCTTAATCATTATCAATATCCACTAACAAGTCAAAATAAATTTCGCTCACTTCTAATCAAAATTTATAATACACTTGTCTCCATTCCGAAGACTTTATGTAAGAATTTGGGTGTGTGGAAAATTTGTCCCAAAATAGAACAATATATAGCATTTGATATTTTCGCCTCCCACGCTATGATTTTTATTGGCATACTAGTTTAATTCACCAAGAAAATATTTCATTGGTTTGAAAATAGGTTTAATTCGCCAATAAAACTATTTCATTGGTTTCAAAACAGGTTTAATTCAACAATGAAAAGATTTTATTGGTTTGAGTACCGATTTTATTCGCCAACAGAAATATTTTTTTGGTTTGAAACTAGATATAATTAGCCAACAAAAAAAAAAATTGGTTTGAAAACAGGTTTAATTCGCCAATGAAAATATTTTATTGGTTTCAAATAAAATTATAATTCGCCAAGATTTTCTACAAACTTCTAGTGATTACAAAAGATTCGCCAATCAAATTTATATTTTTTTTCTAGGGGGGGGTTCTTAAATTTATCCCTGCACAGATTGATCCCACACATGAAACCTTGTTGAAGTTATTGTTGGGGATACTACAGCTATACGATCCACTTCCACAACACGCACACACTAGCAACAAACTTTTCTGAGCTTTAGTAATAGAAGAAATTTATGATTTGTATTTTTTATTGATTTAAAATTTGAAGTTCATATGTATTGCAAAATTGGATTCATTTTCTGGTCTATGAAATTTATCGAACTCTAATTTTGATCTATATATGAAGGAAATCAGTAATATATTCCATTAATTTCATAATATACGTGTTTTTGAAAATTATTTTTAAAAATATTATCTATTTTTAATGTTCAATAAATTTGCTGAGTAATTGCCAAGTTTTTAAAAAAATTGGGTCAGCTGAGTAATTGTTGAAATATTGTGGTACCAACCTAAAATCTTTTCAATGTGCCTTCTTTGTCTTTGTTGGTGTGTGGAGCAGATGGCTTCAATCCTTAAATGACCACGTTCAGGCACTTGGCTTACTTCTTGTTGTGCCTGTTACACATTTCCAGAGGAACAATGTTGTGTAGTTTTTACGAGAGAGGTTTGTTCAGTGAGCTATCATCCATTCTGCAGAACTGTGGTTGACTTTTGGGGCCTGGTAAATAATCTCTCCTTGCAATCTATTCAATTAGAGGATTTCAACTTTCACAACAGTTCATGAATTTCTTCACGTCATTTCTAAAGCCTCTCTTTAAAAGTGAAAAGCATCTTACCTCTCAGTTCTATGTTAGTTATGCTCCTGTTATTCATAGAAACAAAGCATGTTTTCAAAGAGATGTATCTGATCGTGCACAGTGAGATGCATTTCCACTCCACTTTCAAAAGCCTTTCTCAGCATCCATGGTGCATCTTTTTTACCTCTCAGTTCTATGTTTGTTATGCTCCTTTTATTCATAGAAACAAAGCATGATTTCAAAGAGATGTATCTGATCATGTACAGTGAGATGCATTTCCACTCCACTTTCAAAAGCCTTTCTCAGCATCCATGGTGCCTCTTTTTGACAAGAAAGGGCAATGCTCTGATAGTCTAAACATTTGGATATCTTAAAACAGATTGAATTTACACAATATTTCTCATTTTTCCCTCTCAATTTTGTACATAGGCCACTGATAGAAGTTTTAAACAGAAAGTAATTGTGTTTTCAATTATTTTTAATCATATGTTGCCTTTTATTGGGGCAATAGTTTTCTTTATTGAAGGTTTCCAGTCAAAGTTGCCCTTTAATGGTGCAATTGTTTTCTTTGTTAGAAGTTTCCAGTCAAAGGCAACCCATCCAATACCAATCACTAACAACCAACCTTCAAGTGAGACCATGCTGTCCTGACCAAGTTATCCACCCTTCAATTGCCAAGTTAGTCACAGACATTTCTGGCCTAACTAAGGCAGCAATGCTAGTCAAACTGCATCACTACCAGAATCACAGCCTCTAATTAGAGAACCACCCTGATGCTACTTCTCTTGGAGAAATGAGCTGCTGCCACTCCCTTGCAGCACAAGAACCATGAGATGGGTTGGAGGGGGGCGATGTGGACCACCTTAACCCCCCTCCTGCTTGTAGTTAGGACCTACATGGGTCATGCTGCCACGAGGAGGCTGTCCTCTTAACACATGAAAGTGTTGAATTAGACAGTGTGGCATAAATGCAGCAGCTCTAGGTTTTTGGCAGGTGATTTGTGTGCACTGCAGACCTCCAGCCCTCAAAAGTTCGTAATCTTCAAGTTTGTGTCCAGAATAGGTGAAAAGTAAAAACTTGGTAGGATTGCACAGAATATATGGCACAGTGGTTACAGATCCTGGGTGGTACAAAGCAGGTCACAGGTTCAAAACTTGCTGCTGCTCTATTATAGCTAAATTTTGACTAGGGGCATAATCCCCAGTCATTCTGGCTCTCAGAGGCTAATCTTGGGAGCCTTAAGTGCTTTGAAATCACCATTCATAGTGGTACTGGAGTTTTCTTCACCATGCAGAGTTTTTTCTTGGCAAGCTTATTTTAATATGGGCTAATTGGAACAGTTATCAGACACTATGGAAGCTCCCTTAGCTGTCACCACACTTTGCCATCCCTAGTGTGTGCTTAGGCAACAGTTGCATTGAGCATTCACATAAAATGCCACATCCAGCAATGGAAAATACTCTGTAAATGATGTTTGATCAAGTTGTAGTTTAAATAAGCTACTTCGTTAGCCTAATTTAACATGTGCAGGAAATACTACGTTATTATTAATCTATAGTAGCATGCAGTGCAAAGTGTTCAAACGGCACACCTGAGTACATTTTTGTGAAGCATCACACTACAATAAATGTCCTTTTGAGATGCTTATTGCAAGTCACTTATTTATAATTTTTTGTGAAACATTTGATAGCATATATTTCAACCGGAATCTTAAAGTGGATCTTACTTGAGTCACATGATTCATATTTCACAAAAACTCGGAAAAGATGAAAAGTAAGAATACAACCAAATGACAACCAATATGCACAAAATGTGTGCAGACAAGTCTGAAGAGCGCTTGGTATCATGTTCTTCTAAAGAGAAAGACAAAAATGACCCCATCAAACACCTCATAAAGATTTATGTCGTGTTGTGAAAAAACAACGTGAATTAATGAAATGGCTAAATGGTTCTCATATGTGTCAGGTTATCAGAAAAGCATGATAAATTGTAGGAAAGGTTATATTTTTACCCAAACAGCCAGGGTTCCCTTCTCTTGGACTCAAGATGTGCATGACCTCTAAAGAAAGGATAGTAGGCATCTATTTGATACCAACGAAGTAATAATTCAGGCTCAGGATTTCCTAAGTATCCACCTACATCAGCACCTGCAAGACCGATGAATCAGGTGTAAGCTTCCTTGTAAGAAAGAGCTACACAAAGGATTTGTGCAAAAAAATTATATGCAATCATTTTTACCAGAAAATGCGATTCCTGTAAGACCAAGAGTCAACACCATGGGAACAGAAACGCTCAAATGCTCCCATTCTGCTGCATTATCTCCAGTCCAAACTGCACCCACCCTTTGGGTTCCCGCAAAAAATGCTCGTGATAATACAAATGGCCTATCATTCCCACCTCCCCGTCTCAAAGGACCATTAGCCGTAGCCATGTGAAAGTAATAACCATAAGCATTGTGGACGTCACGATGCTCAACATCTCCATAATGAAGAGCATCTCTAGGCATTGTTAGGTGCACTAGAAAAGGGACTTCAAATGAAAGAAAAAATAAGTGCTCTAGGTTAAAAAATGCCTATTTCCAACAGATATTCAAGGGCTTCGTTCATAAGGGAGATGTGACAATCAGAAAAGTGACAAATGTTTGCCAACTGGCCAATTTTTTTTTTTAAATCCACAAATATTAATCAAATGAAAATGAAGATCTACTAGTATTTATTTTTGTTTAAGGAATTCACGAGTTTTTTTGTATAAAACAACACGTAGAATAATTTTAAAATTGGGTATTGCACAGTTTTACCAGGCTTGTAAAATCAGGAGGTCAATATTGAAAATGATGGGCAAAAATTACCAAACTCCCTAAAATGCATGGTTCTAACTTCTTATGATTTTTTGCCGGAAGAAATGTACCTCTGGACCATTAAAGACAGAAGGCTCGTTCATATCATTCCATATGTACATAGAAGGCGTGGAACCACCATGGTAGCTCAGAGAAAATTTGTCAGCCCACCATGATCTGATCTCTCGATTTAACATATCCAAATAGGATGATGCACCCGGCCAACACCATCCATCATAGTCCTTGCCATGAGCATCCTTGACATATAATCCTTTCCGAGCAGCCTCTTTGTGTAGTGGATAACCATCATCCCTCTTAATATGAGGATCAACAATGGTCACCATGTGCCGGCCCTTGGCCGCGAGCTTATTTTGCATCTGCACTGGGTGGGGAAAGAGTACCTTGTCCCAAGTAAAATATCTCCTCCCATCAGTGTGCTCAATATCAAGCCAGAGAACATCATAAGGTATATCAAACTCGTCGAATTTAGAATCTACCAAAGCCACATCTTCCTCGTTCCTGTAATTCCAACGGGACTGATGATACGCAGTGGCAAAATGCTGGGGCATGGTGGAAGTCCCTGTGAGACTAGTGTATTGTCTTATTACATCCTTGGGGTTGGGGCCTAAGAAAAAAAACCCGTCCACAATACCACTTTCTGCCATCCAGTATGTGTCAATTGCATCCCCCCAGTGATCCCCATCCCAGCCAGGAGCCATGACATCTATTTGCATCTCTGCTGCATTGAGCCAGAAAAAGCCCGCCGTAGACTCCTTGGCATGAGAGATCATAAAGGGAACAGAACCATAGAGACCAAAGGGGGAATCGGAAATGTACTCAAACACATCGAGGTTGAACAAGCGGTAGGGCTCGGATTCGACCTTGGGACCTCTGGTTGGTTTCAGAGCCAAACCGGCAGCATGTTCGGGGATTCCATACACAAATTTAGCTCCGTGAAAAGACACATCTAAACTAATAGACTGGGGACCGTGAGGCCTCGAATCGGCATGGCCACGAAAGCTTTCCTCCCAATTTTCTTCTTCATTCTTTTGTCTTAACTGTTGAAAATGAAAAAGGCCCTTACTGTTAAACGAGATTAAGCGCTTCTTACCTTTGCGAACATAAACCTGAAAAGGATCGTGTTGCAGGACGCCCTCATAACCAGGGGCGAGATAAAATACAGATGACAAAACCCCGTCTTTATTCTCTTGTTTTACTCTTTGCAACCACAGTTTATTGTTCTCCACATCTTCCACCAGCACATCGGGGACTTGAAAGCGCTTTCTTTTGCCTTCCGCCGCCTCTTCGTCCACCTTGAAACGCAGTATTCCGTCCTGGTACACGGAGATTTCAAGTATTAAGGCCGGGGGAACATTTTGTTGGTGTTCGGGGGTAGTGGGTTCGATCCTGGCAGTTAGCGCTCCATCTTGGAGGGAAACGTCGAGGGCTTTGAGGTTAGCTGCGTGGGGTTTCCTTGCTCGCCCTTGCTTGCAGAAAGGGGTTTGCCTGCAATCCCGAAACTCCTCCTTTTTCCAGCATGATACATATGCTATTGTTGCGAACACTAGTAGCCATGTTAGTATTAGTTCTACAGACCGTTTTGAAATCGCCATGCCGCCAATTCTTCAACTCAACTGGCTTGCCATTTCATTTCACAATACTCGCAGGTGCATGCCTCAGCATACGACGCTCCGTTTAATTACTGTTACTCACAAAAATACATGTTCAACATTTATGGTCAAGTCTACATTGACGAGAAAGGAAGGACGAAATTGCTGGATCGACGACTGAGAAACGGTAATAGAGGTGGCAAGCCAGTAGAATTCATCCTCGCCCAACACATATCAAGGCGTCACATCGTTCGACAGCGAAAGGCATAACGACTAATCTTTTCAACGGTGGTCCACAGTCAATTTTTCATTGTAGTAATGAATTTCCAAAATATGATCCTGCCTGGGTGATTCGCCATCCGCACAATACTCGTAAAACCGATGTAGATGTCGCGGAACGCACCTGCAGCAATATATCAAGATTATTAGATTGCTAGATTGCTAGTTTTTCGATCAAAATTTATAGTAGAAGATTCAGTATCGAAAAGAATTTGGAGATTGCGTAATTTTGTGATTCTCAGTTTCTTAAACTTTTTGATTTTGTAGACGACATTAAAATCTCATTCATTCATTTATTCGAAATCCATCATCTCCAAATAATAATATTTGATTCTCTAACTTGATTAAATCTTTCATGATCTCAGACTTCACTACAGAATTCTCAGATTTGTGTCCAAAAATGGGATGTCACGTTCCCTCGAGTTGAAAATTCTTTTTCGAATAACTAGTCAAAATTTAAATTTTTGAAAAACTCAAGGATGAAGCAAGCATCCCGAGCCATCATCCAACACAATAAATCTCCACTGTAGGGTTTTTAAGCTCGAATCAAGCAAACCAGAGTTGATCGAAATCTTAGAGTGTTGAGTAAATAAAAGTAGATAAACTAAAAACTACAACAAATAAAGAATCAAACACACAGATAAATATACCTGGTATCAATATGGCTACATCTGTCAAGGCAGGACAAATTATTTTATTACTCAGTTCAAATACATCATCTTCATCTATACCAAAAGAAAAAAGTGTCACATAGTTGTAGTACTTGTCTTTATACTATTTTAATTATAATATTTTAGATTTAATAATTAAAAATTATATAAATAATAATACATGTTTAGTTATATGCATTTATACTAATATTAATAATTATTAATCTTATCTTAATTACATTATATAAAAAATCAATTATTTTATATAGAAATAATTATATATTAAAATTTTAAATATTATAAATATACTATAAATATCAAACAAAAAGAATAAAAAATCCAAATGATAATATAATATAATTAGAAGAAAACAATTATAATTAAATGAATATAAAATTTATCTAATAATTATGTTATAAGATAATATGCATAAGATAATATAAATTTATTATATTATACTAAATAATACTTATTGATTAGATAATATAAATTCCCATCCAAATACTAAATCGTTGTAGTCAAAATTTAATCAGATGGAACATTAATAAAAAAAATATTATTTTTGATTGGTTGAAAGCTAACTTATTAATAACTAATTAATTAAGGAAAAAAAACTCATTACAATAGTATTGCCTAACGGAAGTAAGAAAATTGTATCAACTCTTCAAACAAGTGAAGAGACATGGGAAGAAGAAGATGAAATAGCAGTGACAGTTGGACTTCATTTCCAATAATCTCCCACTTGAAGTCCAAACAGCACTGTTATCCCCACTTTCCTTGAAACTCAATGTTACTTAACTACAGTACCAAATAACCAGTCCATTGGTTGACCAATGCCAATGAGAATTTCAACCAAAGACACCCAATTCGCCTTTAATCCTCTGTTTATCACTAACAATTTTATTGGGCTCATTATTGGGCCACGAGGAAATACACAAAAAATAATGGAGAAATTAACGGGTACAGGGATTTGACACTCTCCAAAACAAGTCCTATCACAGCAAGACAATGCATCAAATCCTCTCAATATTCTTGATATGTGTAATTGCTTGAGTAGCACAAACGACATCAAAATGTTTAACAAATTCACAACCTTTGCTAGCACCATTCATTTGATCCTTCGTGAATTTACATTTCTCAACTCTCCCAAAAGGAGAGAACAATTGGATTGACCGGTCATCATCCACAATATGGGGCAAATATGCAACATATAAATTTGTGTCATCTATTTCTACATTCAATTTATTCTCAGGATTAAATCCTAAACCTGGACGATGTTGTCCATGTTGTGAGGCACCTGAACCACCAGATCCGCTACTGTCTGCTCCCTGAATACCTGATCCCGTGTTTCCCACACCTCTAGCTTCCCCCGCCCAAGGTGAATTGCTTGGAAGAGCTGATCGTTGAAAATCAAAGTTGCTTTTTCCCATTGATCCTTCAAGTCCTCCTCCATGTTCAATCAAAAAATTGTGGTATTCATCATCCATTTTGCCCCCCTATATTAATCCTTTCATCGGGCAATCAATGGTTAGATGTTCACCATCACCGCATATCCAACACCAAAAATCATCATTTCTTAGCGTACCATTTAATGCAGCCAATTCCCTTAGTTGGTCGCATTTATGCTCATTTCTGCCTCCATCCACAGGAACCGGTAATTTCTCGAGCATATCGACAGCCATATCCAATGATAACTGATCATCTGCCTCCACTCGAACATGTAGATCTTCGTTGTCATATGGGTCTGACTTTATATCTCGTTTCTGCTGAGACCGGCCCTCTTTCACAAGTTCCTTCCCTCTAATGAAAATATTTGCGCCCGTTACTTTCTCCATTTTTTTCAGTGTATTTCCCCATGGCCCAATAATGAGCCCAATAAAATTATAGACAGGTTATTCTTCCGTGGGAATGTAAAGGTTCTTTCTAAGCTTGGGAGGCCTGTAGCCTACAGGAGGCTTGAAAGTCGGATTCTTCTTAATCAATTCTGAGATGACCTATCGCCTCTCTATGCTAAGCTTCTTACGGGCTCTGTTTTCTCTAGTGTTTATTCTTATTCTCAAGTCCTTGCCAATTTTCATATCGTCTGTCTCAATATCCTCTTCACGTACCAGATTCACTTCACTTCCTTTTGTCTGATTCTCAGCCTTATTCAAAAACCAGCAATTCTTCTTGATGTGGCCTTGTTTGCCACAATACTAGCAACCAACGTTTCTCTCACTGGATTTTGTCCTCCCTTGTGATTTCTTACGACTTCGTTCATCAGGGGCATTGCTCCCACTCAAACTCAAACCCCTCATGCCAAATGATCGAGCACCATGGCTCTGATACCAATTGTTGAGTAAATAAAAGCAAATAAATGAAAAACTAAAATAGATAAAGAATCAAATGCACATAGATAAATTAGAGACACAAATTTAGCGTGGTTCACCATCAATATGGCTACATCCATGAAGGAAAGCAAGACAAACTATTTTATTAATCAATCCAAATACATCAGTCTTCATCTACACCAAAAAATAGAATAAGAAAGAAATTGTATCAACTCTTTAGGCAAGTGAAGAGACATGGGAAGAGGAAGACGAAAGGGCAATGACAGTTGGGCTTCATTTCCAATATAGAGTTTGTATGCAGTTTTACCAAAATGGTAAGGGAAGATAAAACCAATTTGAGGCACATACACATCTTCATATTCTTTCAACAATGCCATTGATGTAGAAAAATGCAAGGCCAAGTCTCATGCAACCACCTTTTAAAAAATTGATTACTTCGTGGTTGATCGAGCCACTAGATATTAGATGACGACATATTTAAGCTGCTAATACTACGGTCCAATGGAGGATTTTGCTACAATTTTTAAGCAAGAGTAATGAGGTATATTTAACCCTAAATTTGAGCATTACATTGATAAGGATAATTTAGAATAATTTCATGTAGGTTTTAAATTGAGGGGAATTTTTTATTATAGTGAAGTTTGTAAGTTTGTTTGTTTGTTTTTTTGTTTTTTGTTTTTTTTGGGGGTAAAAGGCATTTAGTCTATATATTATATTATATAATAATAAAATATTACAATAGTATTAGATTCAGAACGTTGTCATCTATTGATTACAAAATTTGTCAGGACCAAAGAATATTGTTCATATGAGAAACTAGCACAATAACTGATATAGGGCATAATATCTTAGAAAAGAAACAACTAGAGGTATTACATAGTTACAAGTATCTACTAGTAGCTTCATCAAAATGCTACTATACTATCATAAATTTTTAAACCATATCACAATTTTCCACAAAATTCCCATCCTGACACTTTGAAAAGTATCATCATCAACATTTTCATGGACTGGAGTGGATAGCAGAGGAGGGGCATTTGCATTGTGAATTTATTACATCTGAGGGATTAAAAACATGCTATGAAAAATATACGAAGTTTAACTTATGGTATCTATGCATAGTGAAAAAATGTCATATAAATCATTTATTAGTTTTTATAAATCTTTTGTTTTGTTTTTACTTTGAAAAATACAATAAATATTATATATTTTAATGTTAATTTTTGAATTTATGTTTATTATTAAATATTAAATATGTATAAAAGTTTTAAGTTATGGAAGAAAGTAAGAAGTATTCTTTAACTTTTTATTTCTAAATAGAGACCAAATTATTTTTTAAGGAATCATTTAAATTTATAATATTGATTTTCGATTTTTAAATGACAATTTGTGTACTCATAAAATATTATTATTTTATGATTTGATTAATTTTCCTCAGTAATTATGCAAGCTAATTTTAGTGGAGAATTTATTTTCAAAGCTACAATCAACACTTGTTCCTTGGTAGCCATCAAATATCACCTAAATAATTTAACTTGATGCTAAACACATGGAACAAGACTTTCACAAAGCTTCTATCTCTTCATTTAGTCAATTGGAGAAGAGAAGGTGAGTTGGTACACCCTTTTTGTTTGTTTGTTCAACGAGTGAGTTTCCTCCCCTCATTTAGCCCTCCCTTTTGTTAGTAGGTTGGTTTTTTACATGTGATTTGAGGTTTAATTTGGATCAAGCATGTTTAATCATGTGGTTGCAATTAGTAGGTTGATTCATTTGATGGAGTGAACATGGTTCCTATGTTGCTCCAAATATGATCACCACTATTATGTATGAGTTGCAAGTGAGACAAAACCACTCTCTCATTTGGAAAAAGCTAGTGGAATGAGGGAGTGTCTAGAGGACTACCCTCTTTGCAAGAAAGGAGTGTTGTAAAAGTGGCCAAGATGTTCATTTATGGGGAATTATGTTGATTTGACCACTTTCTTCATGAGGGAGGAGTGATGATTTATGTTGTAGTGGTTTGAATGTGACGGTAAGCTCTAGCAAACCTCTAAAGGGGTGTTCTTTTCATGATTTATGTTGAGCTCTTGTTGAGCATTGCTAAGGAATGTGTTTAATTAATGGTTTTTTTTGTTTTGTTTTAATTTAAAACTCTTGGAGGAGGATTAACTCTTGTTCTTATCACCTACTATTTTCTTCATGTAGTTGTTTCAAAATAAGAAACTTTTATCTTAAGCATGCTCTTGGTCGATTACATGGGTATGAACACATCCTATTATGCTAGTTGTGTTTCACATTTGAACTTATTTTTATTTGATTACATAGATTGCTTGTTTGGTTATTATGTTTTGATTGCTTTGTTTTCTTTACTTTCCTTGCCTTGTTAGCAAGGGATTTAATTCACATGATTTCTTGGTTTGCTTGTTGGTTGTTTGTCATGTCTTGTTAGCAAGGTCTTTATGTGTTGATTTGATGTTTTGAATGGTATTATATTAATTAATGAATATAAATTAAATGCAAGAAATGAAAAAGTCTTTTTTTTTTGTATTTTCCCAAATAATAATGTGATCTAATTGGCTAATTGATTGCAATGAGAATGATTCTAATAACTAAATGAATGTAATGTGAGCAAACTATTGTTTTGTTTTCTTGTATTTTCTATTTGGTTTGTAAGAGATGTTTATGTTGTGATTTGGCTTTTTGATTGAAAATTATTATGTTGTTGATATTGTTGATAATATGATTTAAAAAGAAAACTCTTGCTTCAAACGAAACTAAGATGTACAATTTTTATCTACACTCATCTAATACAATGAAATAAATAAATCACATCTAACTAAAGTTAAATCTATAATATAATGATAAAATGTCATAGATCTAGGCAAGATGGAAGATAGCTTGTTTATTCTACTTGCTATTCTAATTTGGCATTTCCAAAATAAACTATTTTAAATTAAATTTATTGTAAGATGGGGGGAAACATTCTAGCTTAGATAAAGTGATAGCCACAACACTTCTAAGCTAAAAACCTCATCTAAACAAGAGAATACAAGCAAATAAGGAATAAAAGTGAAAGCATTCAAAATAAAGCACTCCCCATTGTATTTGATTCCTTCTCTTGTCTCTCCTATTTCTCCTATTGCAAACTTTTCCCCCAGATTTGTTGTTGAAGTTGTGCAATAACCTGCAAATATTAAGTAGAAAGTTGGAGACAAAATGGTTGTTAAGGAAAAAATGAGAGAAAGGTTGCTTTTATAGACAACCATTCAAACAGATGGATGAGATTAATCATCTAGAAAGATGTCAAGATCAACGAATGAGGATTCATGAGAGGGAGGTAACGAAACCAACGGTCAAGATCGAGCTTCTAGAAAGATTCCAAGATCAACGGTGAAGGATTGATGGACCTGAATAATTCTATTCATTGGAGGGCTATGATGCCGATGGATATGATGCTGACGGTTATGACAGAGATGGCTATGAAAGAGATTAATGAGCAAGTGGAGGAAAATGGATGAATTAAAAATTGACAAATAATTAGTTCATGAGACAAAAATATTTTACCAAGATGAGAATAAATAATTCATTTGAATTATTTGTGGGAGGTTGGGTGGGCGGCCCTCCACATCGGCGGAGGGTATTCAGTGGCAAGTGAAGTGGCTTCTAAGTGGGGACCTCGGTAATGAGGTGGATGGTGATGGAAGTGAAGGATGAAGATGAGGTCATCGATGGCGTAAGTGAAGGGTCACTTAGTTTATGGCGAGTTCATGAAATGATGAAGTTGACAAAAAAGCACACATGTCAAAGCAAGCCTCGCATAAGGGGTCGGACGTGCAGGATGAAATGATCATGCAAGGACAACTTGCCTTGTATCGAAATAATGTTTGGCTCGTGTGGAGTTGGTATGGCTTAGTTTTCATGGGATTTATTTATGGGTGAAGGTGTTAGCGGTTTGGTATTGTGTGGTTTGTAGTGTTAATGTGCAGTTAAAGGTGGTGTGTGAGTTAGTTGGTTGCGCTCGGCTTTCGGAGTCTTTTGAGGATGGCTTTAGCCGAGTGCTCCAAATTTATAATTACTGTCTCTATGGAAGGGTTGGAGTCATTCAAAGCAGATACTCCCATCTCATTGCAAGAAATAGAGAGGCAAGCTGCATTCCGGGAGATAACCGACCAAAGGCTTAAGTGTGTCCCGCTTAACATAGATCCCCTCATCATGGCTACTGTAAAAATGATTTTAGGAAAATGCCATCTTGCTCAGAAGGAGTACGCGAGGGATAATGCATACATTTCCTCGTGTTTCATAGCCTCTTTGTTGGATTTCAAAGTGCCCAAGGCGGAGGCCAAGGTGTTGTTGGAGCATTTGTTTCATCAAGATTTGGTCGGTGGCGTTGAGGAGACTTTGAATGATAATTGGAAAAGGGATTCTACGTCATGTATATTTAAAGCTTCTTCAGAATATGGATGAGGCGGTAAAATTATTCCCTTTCCTCTTGGACCTGAAAGGGATGGAACTCATGAGATACAGAATGATCGCGACCGTGGCAATTGAGTACCTGAAAAAGCTGCTAGGGTTAATGGAAACAGGTGGCTTCGAATGGGTGTAGGATTTTGAATCCTTCGCAAAACTCAATGGGTTCCTATGAATTGATGGTTTTTTAGGTTGTTTGAAATTTTTTTTTGGCTAGTTGGGAGATGAATTTCCTGCTTAGCAGATGTTTGTATGGTTTTTATTTAATATAATATATCAAAATCTTAAGTATAAAAAAAAAAATCATTTGAATTATTTATTTTGAGGGAAAAAGGAAATGGACATTTAATTAAAATGATTATTCAATCATTTTAATTAAATGAGAGAAAATGGAAAAGAGACATTAAATAATTAACTTAGATTAATTATTTAATGGAGGAGAAAATGACAAGGGATAATTAAATAATTTTGATAATTATTTAACTATAGAAGAATCAAAAGACAAATGAATAGATAAATAATTAATAATAACTATTTAACTATAGATGAAATGATGAAAGATAAATAATTAACTAAATAATATTTTATTTAATTATTGAAGAAAGGGTTGTTAGCGAAGAGATTAAATTTATTTAATCGATCTAGATAGAATAAAGATTAGAAAGTAATTTTAATAAAAATACTATAATGGAGAGAAAAAAGCGAACTTTTGTAGGGGTGGCAAAAGAACGTGGTGGCAAGGTAGACAAAGAGGGATTGGACTCTTCCTGTCAGGAGGCAAAGATGGAGAATCGTTCGAGATTGATTTGATAGAGGAGGCTAAAAATGGCATGGCTATGTTAGGCAAACTTGCAATTATCTGTAGGGTAATTGGCCCAAGATTTGATTGGAAGACAATCAACGCATGGGTGGCCGAAAACTAGAAGAAGGTTGCGATTGTCAAATTTCTACCTAATTTTTTTTTCATCATAATATTCTCATCCAATGAGGATCAAGAAGCAGTCACATTGGGCAGTTTATGGAAAATGAGCGATTGGCCGATTTATATGCAGTTGTGGCGCCCTAACTTTGATCCTGTCAATACCGAGCCCTATGAAAAGCTTGTTTGGATATGAATTTACAATTTTTCCCTAGAATTTTGGGTAGAAGAATGCATAGAAAAAATTAGAAGAACCGTGGGAACCTTTATGGACATCGATAATGTTATCATTGAAGGTGATTCATATCTTTATGTGCGAATACAATTGGCGTCGATTCAAAAAATTCTAAAGGAATTGCATCTATTTGATGATGGTAAACAAAGAGTGGCATGTGTGGAAGTGGAGGATGACTGGGCCTTTTGCTTACAATGTAGGAGCTAGATACACATGGAAAGGGATTGTCACATAAGGCCTCTAATGAAGAAAGTTTGGTTGCCTAAGTCGGCCCAGGATGTTGCGGTTTTGGTTATGCCTACTTATGGTTTGGGTGCATTTTCGAAGGATGCCCCAGGGGAGGAGGCTCTATCTGCCTTCCGTTCCTCACCAAAAGAAATTCAAGGAAATATTCTTGGGGGGACGACCGCGATTCTTGTCAAGGAAGCTACTTCGGTGGAACCTTCATACCAAGTGCAATGGACGGTACTTGTTTCTGCGTCAGTGGCCAATAATGATGAGGAAAACAATGGATTAGATAAACCTGGAATGGTTCCTACAGAGGTGCTTGGGGTGCTGAATGGCGGAGCGGTGGTGCTGCGCAAGGAAGATTTGTTTGAGGAGGAAATGGTGGAGCTATCCTCTGAGGAGGAGGAGGATCTCAAAGGGGACAGCTAGATTTACTAGACCCAAGGCATCTAAGACAAACGACAGCTAAGGAAATTTTCAAATCAAGGAAAGGGAAAGGAAGAAAGTCCCTCAAATAGAAAAGGGAGGAGGAAGCCGAGGAGAAAGGTTTGGTGAGCATCAAAAAATTTCTGATTTCCAAGCGAGCCAAGGTCTCCCTTGGAGGTCAATGAAGTTCCTCATGTGGAATGTCAGGGGCTTAAACGCCCCTGACAAGAGGAGCCTGGTGAAGTACCATTTAGAAAAATTGTTAGCAGATATAGTTCTTTTGCAAGAAATAAAACTCTGCGGTGAGGAGGGCAACAAATTCATCAAGTATTGCAAGAAATGGGCAGGGCTCTTTAGTGATGCTACTAGGGCATTGGGGGGCTTGGGAATCTTATGGATTCCAGAGGTGGTGGACTATATTCCAATGGATTCTGGCTTGAATTAGATGATGTGCGAATTCCATAATAGACAGACTAATGTTGTATTTCATTTATTCAACATATACGGACCAGTGAAAATAGAAGATAAATTGGCGTTGTGGAATTGTATCAAAGCTAAGTCAGCAAGTTTGGATGGAAAAATGTTAGTGTTGGGTGGTGACTTCACTGTCATCCTAGAGTTGAAAGACAAAAGTGAAGGAATCAATAAAGAAACTAAGGCGATGAGGGAATTTAGGGAGTTCATGAATTCAATGGTAGTTATGGATTGTGTCCCAAAGGACATACAATTCACCTAGACCAATCGCAGATTAGGATTCACAAACATCTCAGAGTGCTTGGATAGATTCATGATTATCGAAGGTTGGCTTAGGTGTGAGTTTCAGTTTGATTCTCATATTCTTCCAGTTTCGGTGTCAGATCATTTTCCAATTTTATTAGATTTGAATTTGAGTGAAAATCCCACCAAAGAATATTTCAAGTTTGAATCGATGTGATGGTGATGTCCAGATTTAATAAATAATTTGGAAGATTGGTGGTCAGTTGATACAGGGATATCTGGCACTGTCAGTTATTGTTTTTTGAAAAAAATGGCCAACCTAAAAAATAAGGTGCGTTGGTGGAATAAAATAGTATTTGGTGACATCTTCAAGGAAAAATATCAGGTGGAGTGGGACTTGGAAGCCCTAAACAAGCATGTTATATCAAATGGGATGACAGATGCAGAATACCATATTGAAAAAGAACTAAAAGCTATACATGTTGAACTCTTGGCTAGAGAGGAACTATTTTGGCGGGACAAAGCAAGGGAGTCGTGGTTGAGAGAAGGAGATGCGAACACCAAATACTTTCATAATACTGCTAGGTCCCAAAGAAGTTGAAACCAGATTGATAAAATTGTATGCAAAGATGGATCAGTGGTGCTATGTAGAGAAAACATTGAAAAGGAAGCGATAAAGTTTCTTAGTGGGTTGCTTGGTGGTGGGAAGGATAACAAGGTTGTTGACTCTTCTAAATTCCTTGAATGTGTTCCCAATTGCATTGGTGAAGAGGAGAAAAAAATGCTCTGTGCACTATTTACTTTGGAGGAAGTGAAAATGGTTGTCTTCGACCTTCACCCTGACAAGGCATCGGGGCCTGATGGCTTCACTAACAAGTTCTTCTAGAACTGCTTGCATTTTATGGGTGAAGAAATTTTGGCTTTGTTGGAAGACTTTCGCAAGAATCAAATATTCGTAAGAGACATCAATAATACTGCAATAGACTTAATCCCGAAGAGAAAGGATTGCTAGTCCTTTGTGGATTTTCATCCAATAGCATTATACAACACGATATATAAAGTATTGGCAAAAGTACTAGAAAATAGATTAAAAAAGATCTTTGGATTGATTATCTCAAAGGAAAAAAATGGATTTACACCTAGTAGAGAAATAATAGATAGCATAATCACCTCAGTCGAAACAATTCATACAATCACAACGGAGCGAATGAAAAGCATGTTGATCAAGCTAAATGTCAGTAAGGCATATGACAAAGTTTAGTGGGACTTTCTGTGGGATGTCATGTCTAGGTTGGTTTTTCTGCTCATTGGCTTGAAATGATAGGATATTGTATTTCTTCACCTCGTTATTCTATATTAGTAAATGGATCAATATGTGGTTTTTTCAACGCAACCAATGGGCTTTGGCAAGGAGACCCTCTATTTCCGTTTCTATTTGTAATAATGGTTGAGGCAATGAGTAGGAATTTTAAGAAATTAAGAGAAAGTAGGATCTGGAAAGGTATAAAAGTGGCGAATGATCTAGAACCTATAACTCACTCACAATTTTTTGATGATACGATGTTATTTGGAGAAGCAACTGCTAAAGAAGTAGAAGTGATAAACAATGCATTAACTGCATATACAGAGGCATCTGGACAGATTTTAAATAAGGACAAATCATAAATAATTTTCTTTAACACAAAAGGCGCAATGCAGAGGAAAATTGCAATTATTCTTGGATTTTCCATTGGGTCTCTTCCGTCCAAGTACCTTGGTGTTCCACTCTTTTAGGGAGCGTGCAAAACTAACCACTGGTTTGAGATCATTGGAAAGTGTAGGGTTAAAGCGGATGTGTGGAAGAGCAAGTGGCTCTCTCTTGCAAGTCGTACTCTCATGATCAAATCGGTACTTGCAACTGTACCCATTTATGTGATGTCCTATTTTGGATTGATGAATAAAGCCATTGGAGATACATAAGGATTTATGAAGTGGTTCTTGTGGGAAGGGGCCAAGGAGGAAAAATGAATTTCGTTAATCAGTTGGAACACAACATGTATGCATAAGGAAGATGGTGGCGTCGATCTTAGAAAAATGGATCTACAAAACCATGCTCTGGGTGCTAAATTGTGTTGGAAACTATACAAGAATCATTATAGGCAATGGTGCAAAGTGATAAGGAAAAATTACTTGGATAGTGAAGTGCCTGAACACATTTTTACAATGGAAACTTCTAGTGGCAGATCGCTGGTTTGGAAATTCATGTGGAGTTGTAGGGAAATCATAACAAACCATATATCTTGGAAGCTAGGAAATGGGAAGAAAGCGAACTTCTGGAGAGATTTGTGGAATGGTTACCCGACACTATCAGATACATTTGGCAACAAGGCATGAATGGACAATGTTATTGATGTAAAAAGCTACCAGGCAGTTAAGTATGCTCATAGAACCAATGTCGGGTGGTATTCAATGATTGAATGGATAAATAAGGAAGATTATGGTATTCCAGAAGAAGATAAAAATCCCCTTAAGGTATTTTTGATGTCTCATCGTATATGGTTATCGAGGGAGGAAGATGAGGTGATATGGACGGGTACAAGGTCTGGCCAATATTTGGTACGGCTTGGATACCAACTTCAAATTGTGCGCCAAACTTTACTTGCTTGGCGGGCAAGAGTGTGTTGGAGCTCGGGTCTTTTGCCAAAGGTTGGGGCATTTTTATGGACTACATTGCATAAGCAGATTCTAATGGAGGATTGATTGGAATTTTTGGGCCTAGCCAGTGTCGTCTGTGCTATAACGCCTCTGAGTCTGCAAATCATCTACTCTTAAATTGTGATTTTTCCTCTCGATGTTGGGATTGGCTCTTGGCTTCTCTGGAGTGGCCCACCCCTAGATAGATGGATCTAGTAGATTTCCTTACTAGCTGGACCAAGGGTAACCCTAAGTCTATTTGGGAAAAGGTGTGGACTGCAACACCGTCTATGTGGTATGGCACCTGTGGAAAGAACAAAATCCTAGGATTTTCAGGGAGTCAAGCCTCATAGTGGAAACTATAATCAGAAGGATTGAGGAGAGAATATGTGAGGTGGTAAACTCAACCAAGTTTAGGCCCAAAGACACACAGTTCACAAGTTGGGACAATCAGATTCAAAAATATTGGATTAATCTCAAGCCACCAACTATTGGATCGTTTGAGAAGAGGAAGCTATGATTAGATGCACATTGGATACCACCCAGGAAGGATTGCTACAAACTCAATTTTGATGGTGCATCAAAGGGTAATCCCGGTGAAGTTAGAATAGGCTACATAATTCGTGACTGGCATGGTAAGTGTATCTGGGCACTCGCTTGTAGCATTGGTGTTGCTACTAACAATGAGGTAGAGTTTGTCGCTCTTGCTTGCAGTCTGAACCTATGCATAGAAAAAGGATATTAGGAGTTAGAGATTAAGGGAGACTCACTAATATGTGTTAATGAAGTAATAAAAAATATGATGCAAAGTTGGAAATTGGATGGTGCCCTGATCAACATTAGGAACTTGTTGAAAAAATTAGACAAATATACCATCAGTCATGTCTACCGTGTGGCCAACTTAGTTGTGGATTACTTGGAAAATCTAGGGGTGTCGATGGGGATGGATACTTCTGAGGTGGTTTTCAATTCCAATACAATTCTGGTCGATTTGCGAGCTTGCATTCATTTAGACATGCATGAACTATCATCCACAAAGAAATCTAGTATGGAATCTACCACACATAATATGAATCCCAATTAAACCTAGAATTATGGGCCAAGATGGCCTCCAGGGTGATAGACGTTCTCTTATTACAATTCCCATGTTGGTAGGCTATGAATTGGAAGGCAGACTGGGCATATGTGCCAATTTGCGATTAGAAAAGGTGCTTTGATGTGTGCTGGATTCGACACTCTGTTCCTTGGTGACAAACTCGGGCTTTGCTTTGGGCATACTCAACCAAAATATGGAGAAGTTGAAGCTATAACTCCAGAAGGCTTGGAAGCTCAACATGATTGGAGCAGAAAAGGATAATAACATTTTCAAATTCATCAAATTTGGTACCCAATCAGAGCTTATTGTGGTTGGTAAAGGATGTCTCTATCATTGATGCCATATGGCTGATATAATCAATTGAGGTAGCTACCCCCTTTGGTAGTACTTATCAAAAAAAAAAATTAGAAAGTGAATTAATTAAATAATTAAAAAATATTTAATTAATAGAGGAATATGATCAAAGATAATCAAATAATTAAGGGTATTTAATTATCAAAGGACGATGACCAAGAAAAATGACACTCCTAGACTTAGGACATTTTTTAGTGTCTACATTTTTCCCCTCTTTGACATAATGTAGTTCATCACATTGTGTCAAAGAAAATTCAATCAAAGGATGCCCCAGTGAAGTCAGGGTACAGGTATGCCCCCTCGGGAAAATTTTATAAATTTTCAAAAAAAATTGGAAAATTTGGAAAATTATCTCGATAAGACAAATTGATGGCCATGAATCTAATGGAAAAGATGGGATTGAGTTTCAAGGTCGATGAAGGGGTCAGATTCATGTTCAAATTCAACAAAAGGATCTTCCAATAGACAAGCCAGGTGAAAAACCCTAATTTTTGAACCTATAAATAGCAATTTGAGTTTGAAAAAGGGTCATTTGTGCATTCTCAATTTAGAAATTATGAGAGCTCTGAGTGACTTTCTAGTGAAGATTTCTCTAGTTTTAGAGGCCTCCCAATGTGCATACCACATCCAGAGGTACCACCGACATGAGGGAGCACCTGCCCTAGTATGTACTACTAACTCAATTTTTTTTTTTGATTTGCATGCATTTAGATAGGGAAACATTTTAGCAGGCAATTGCATCGTAGAATTTTGTGACACAATTGTGTGTGCGTTTGACATAAATGATAAGCGGTTCACCACAATCGTCTCATTGAAACAAATGCACCAAGGTTAGGGTAGGGGCATTTTTAGTGTGACACACAAACTTGTGCGACAATAAAATTTTTCAGTCGCATATGCAGTCAGGAATGACGCAAACGAGAGGTTGTGACACATGTGCAATACGAAATGACGCATTTGAGAGGGGAGTGACGCAATCACAATTGCGAGCTGGTTAAAAATGTGTGTGACACATTTGACAAAACTGTGATGCAATTGCTTAGTTAAAGTTTTTCCCCATATTAGGAAATTTTGACTTGGTCAACTTAGGTCTGATAGGTCAATTGAAGGTCTTGTATTGTCATAATGGTTTTTTTGATGATTTTAGGAGCATCTACCTTCAATTTATACATGAGAGTTGAGACTAGATTTTTTTTTACTACGAGACCAGTTGGGTGAGGAGGAGAGACAGGCATTGTTGGACTTGGGTTTGTTCTACGTTACATATATGCCCGTGATTAGGGCAAACAGGGGAATGTTGATAGCATTGGCGGAGCAGTGGCACTCTGAGACGAGCAACTTAAATTTGCTGACAGGGGAGGTGACAGTCACTCTAGAGAATGTGTACAAGATACTACGGTTACCGATTCGCAGCAAGTGGGTATGTTATGACCCCACTTAAGGACTGCAAGCATTGTATGAGTATTATCAGTCTGACAATGATGTAGAACTTGACATCTAGGGTTACAAGATTCGATGGGAGGCTCTATAGAGACATATGACATATATGATTGCGTTCTATGTGCACTGATAACATGAGTGATGATTCTCAACCGCAGGGGACACAGTTTCTCGGTGGGCTGGGGAGAGATGCTCATATCTATGGTTTGATTTGGGACAATGTATGTGTTGGGAACATGTCTATTGGCCATGCTCTACTTTCAGCTCCATGATATTGCTTACAGGGGAGGAAAGAGTCTGAGTTGTGGTGTTACTTTGTTGACAGTATGGGCATGGGAGCACATAGCAGTGTTTTGACCTTTAGTGGTTCAACAGCTGGTAGTAGGAGCTCCTTACTCATATATGTATTAGGGGGTCCTGACACAAACACATGTTGGTGATGTGGGTTATTGGAGACATGGATTAGACACATTGGTCAACTTCATTTGGAGGCCATATAGGACATCTGACCTGTGGATCAAGGAGGATGATCATTTTCCATGGCACTGACAACCCAAATATCTCATTGAGTGCACTGTATAGACCCAACATATTATTGAGATGTATCTCCTAGAGAGGGTTCAAAGATAGTTTTGGGAGAGGTGGGATGTTCCAATTAGCACATCAAAGTATGGATGGTCCTTGCAAGAGGTTCATCCCTAGGGACCTCAGATTGTGGTGACAACTATAGAGTAGGAGATTGATGCCCTGCAAGCATTGGATTAGGAGTGGAGAGGAGGGGATGTCAATGTAGGCATGACACTAGATTAAGACACCTGGTGGTTGATTCATAGACTTGTTCCTCTTATAGATCCACAACAACCAACACCAGTAGAGCGCAAAGGCAGGGACCCGAGAGGTCGACGAGGAGACAAGGGGTGGAGGGGTGGAGGGAGAGGAGACAGTGGACGAGGGGATTGGGGGATGATGGAGGAGATGGGCGGGGAGGGCAAGGATGAGATCAACGAAGGGGGAGAAGGGATGGAGGACGAAGAGTGGCGAGATAACTACCACCTATCAAGGAGGAGGAGGAGATGGAGGAGGATCAGCTACAGGAGAGGGTAGCGGCGTAGGTGGCAAGGCAAGAGGGAGAGCAACATGCAGAGATACTTTCACTAAAGGAGGCACAAATAGAGGTAGTGGCTATGGAGGGTGAGGTAGGGAGAGAGGGAGGATAGGATGAGTAGGCCGAGGAGGAGATAAAGATGGATGAGGCAAAGAGATTCCTCCACAAGAGGATTATCATGGGGGTTAAGGATGTGGGGAAGGAGGTCCGAGTAGATGAGGGCCCTATAGATCAAAGGATAATCACCTTACAGGTGTGTGTGTACATGTATTAGAGGCTAAGTTGAGGACTATGACTGTTGAGAGGGATGGTCTTAAGGATGATAGAGATGCTTTCCAGGTGGATAGAGACCTAACAATGATTAGCTGACAACAATCAAAACAACGAATGATCAATTTTATGGCTACATGCAGTGGGTCTGTTGTGAAGGTTGCACAGGAGTATGCCAGAGCTAACAAGGCCAGTCAGTATTCCAGAGATCTGTATGAGAGAGTGGTACCTACAGAGAGGAAGGATCCCTCCTTTTTAGTGATTAATAGTGGCTTACGGGGTAGATCACACAACAGGTGGACACAGAGCAAGTCTGAGGGGGAGAGATCAGATGCTAGATGGGCTACCCCATATGACAAGCCTCCTACCACAGAGAATAGGTCTAGGGATTCACCATGTAGGGAGGACATGGATGCCGCAGGGATAGGAGATCAGGGCAATTCGGGCTAGGGCCTCCTTTTTATTTATCATGTTATATGGACACTGATATTTTTATTACCGAGCCTGTGAGCTCGATTTTATTGGACACTATACATCATGGCATTGTACCTGTGACACATTATTTTTTGAGCGATTTATATGATATGATTATGGCGGCGGTTGATGATATGCATTGTAATATGATTATGCTTTTATGTTTATGATGATGGCATGCGATGTTATGGATGATTATGTTGTGATTATGATGTTTATTGATGCATTCCATATGATTATGTGATGGTTTAATATGCTTTATGATTATGATTTTATGAATGTGTTATGGATGTTTATGCCCTTGATGTATTTATGGATGATTAATGCAGTATGGATCATCTAATTTGATAGATACAATGTGATATAATGATGTGATGCATTTATGATTATGGATGTTATAAAAATTTATGCTTTTTATGATGTCTATAGATGAATTTTATAGGATAATGTGATGCATATATGATGATGGATTATAACCTAATTTGATAAATGCAATGTGATATGCAAAATGTATTGATGCGATGGAATGTTGGTATAATTTAATGTTAATGCAAAATGTGATGATTTAGAATGTCTAATATGGATGCAGAATGTGATGTGTAATGTGATATATTATAATATTAGGTAATTCAATGTGAAATAATGGATCATGATGTAACATGCAATATGATATGGAATATAATGCTATGATGCAATGTATAATACAATAAAATACTACTATGATGATGCTAATATGTTAATTCTATATGGTTGATCTCTATTTTTTTGTTTTCTTATGCAAATATATGTGACTTAATATGATAGTGCTATCTATGAAGATGATGTATTCTATGATGTTGTCTAACATGATTATGTAAGCAAGATGTTTTTGTGTGTTATAGGACTCTATCAAGATGTAGAAAGAAGAAATGTTAGTGTGGAAGAGATGGATGTTAGTGTGAAAAAGGAAAGGAAGATGGAGTGTTAGATAGGAAATGTTAAGAGAACAACTTTCATGCTTTTATAGTTATCATCATTAGGCGTCAAAATTGTTGCAAATGGAACACAAACGCCATTGTATGACATAGACCAAGGTGTGCAAGGTGACCATTTGTGAGAGACAAGCAGTCAAAAGACAAATCCAAAAGACAAGGAATGCCCTGGCTCATACTAAGGACCCAATTATCATAGTCTTTTTGCCAAGACAAACCCCAAACTGCAAGCAAAGAAAAGAGGTCATAATCCATCATTGTCCCTCTAAATCCCTTGATAGGGCATCCTCGAGGTAACTAGTAACATGACCAAAGACTAATAAAAAAGATAAGACAAATCCATACCAACAAAGCGTTTTCCAATAGAGATAGTGTTTCTAATAAGATTGACAAGATTGATTGATGTGATTGATGACCGAATTTGATTGATAGGTTGACAAGGATTGATTGATAGGTTGAAAATTTGATTTAATTGATATGTTGACAAGCATTTATTGATAATTTGACAAAAGTTGACTAGTTGATTTGATTGACTGCGCCTAGTTTAAGGAAGGACACATCCTAATTAAGGTATGATTGATTGAATGAGATTGACAAGGTTTATTGATTTTGAAAAAGAGTGATTGATAAGGTTGACAAGGTTAAATGATATGATTACACCTGGTTTCAAGAAGGACACATCCTGATCAAGGAAAGATTAATTGACAAGAGTGACAAGATTGATTGATTGTTTAATAAAGATTGATTGGTATGACTGATCGATGTGACGACGCCTATTTTCAAGAAAGACATCCTGTTGGAGGTGAGGAACACATCTGATAAAGCTGACCAAGTGACCATTGTTGGCAAGGCACCTAACTACAAGAAAGACACATTTTTCTTAAGATGAATGACAAGATTGATCAAAGACAAAGTCTAATTTGAAGAAGGACACATCATGATAAAAGACAAGAGATAGGACCGAATTAGACAAATGACATGATACCCCATTCTGATACAAGATCAATGACTAGATCAATTGATTGACGATAATATAATTGACTGAGATGAAGGATTTTGTTGGTTATGTTTGTCTGTTGATTCATGATTTGATTCAAATGACGATTGCTTTGTTGAAAATGAAGGTAATATTGTAGCTTAACACTTGTAAAACTATGATACTATAGATCTAATTAAGTGTTCTTTGTCACAATTATTTGTGTATGATTTTTTTTTTAGATCGATTTTACCAATTGTAGAAAGAGACAGGAGATTTTAGAAGAATGAGACAAGGAGATAGAAGTGACACAACATATACGTGGAGAAACCCTTTCAGGAAAAACTCCACTAGAATCAGTAGTGCTTGTATTATTTAACTTTATAACAAGATTACAATACTACTGTATCAATCCTTGATTGATATGCTTTCTTTCCTTCAACAATCCTTCTTCACAACCTACAATAAACTCTCATGGAACTCTCATACACTTTTTTGTAATTAATAGACAATAAAATGAGCATGTAAACTCATAAGAGTTGTACAATACTAGAGCATAAATCTTCTCACAAAAATCTATACTTAGATTGGGAAAGTAGAGTTCCACAATGCAATATGAAGTCAAACCAAAGTTGTTCTCAATTTAGGTGCCCCAAACTGAACACTTAACTGAAATTTGGTCAAAAAGATATCATGCAAACTTCACCTCAAAGTTGGCACCCAAGAATGGGCCCACTTGACTGGGCCTTGTAAATATCTTCTCATGCAAAAGGTGTTAACTAAAACATGCCAACTTGCGCACCCAAGGTGGACCCAAGTCAATCTTAGTTAATTCAAACATATCTCTCCACCAATTCATGCAAACATTATGCATGATTTATCATCCCCACTTAACTAAAAGTATCTTCCTATTATCTTCATGCAACTAAAGTCATTAGTCATGCAACTCAAGTCAACTAGCATTCAACTCAAAATAACTACATGCAACTAAAGATAATTGAACCATAACTGAATTGAATTGAATTGAAATGAATTGAACTGATATTGAATTGATAGTGCCACTCCCCTCATGTAAATATCAATCCCTAATTTGTAGGATCAAAACATGCATTACTGAAGTGTTATCAATCTCTAAATAACTAATTGAAGCAAGGTGGGTTCCACCTTCCATGTAGGTTCCTCATGTGCTCCTATCTTGTAGGAGCTCTTCTTGGACATCCCCACATGTTCCTATCATTTAGGAATAATCACAAATGTCAATTTACATGTTCATTTCATTTGAATTTAATCTCTTTCTAATCCTAGTGTTGGGGAACACTTTCCAAGACTTAGGAGATACATGAAATATGTTTAGGATTGCAATTAAATGGCATCCTATTCCCAACATTCTCCCACTTGACATTATACATTACAATTATTCTAAACAAGGAATCATTATTATAAATCAAGTATAGGACACAAGGCCAATGGCCTTCCTGCACCAAGAGAACTTATCTATAGGAATTGGTTTCATAAGATAATCTACAACACTGATCGAAGTGTCAACTTTCTCAATCAACACCTTCCCACTCTCAACCATTTCTCACACAAAGTGATGCTAAACATCAACATGCTTAGTACGAGCATGATACATATGATTTTTGGCTAAAAAAATAGCACTCTATCACATTCAAGTCTAGTTTGCTTGCAATTAAAACCAATACCATTCCCAAGTCTCTATAACCAAACAAACTCTTTAGAGCCATGTGTAGTAGTCATGTACTTTGCTTCTGTGGTGGAAAAAGAAATCGTGGGCTGCCCCTTACTCATCCAACTAACCGCAGCTCCAAACAAAGTAAACACATAGCCACTTGTCGACCTCTAATTGTCCAGGTTTCTTGCCCAATCTGAATAAACAAAACCATGTATGTCCAATGATTTGTGCATAATATCAATATCATTAGCACCATGATAAAACAAATAGTAATCATAAGTACCTCGTAAATATCTAAACACCCTCTTAACATAAGTCCAATGTTCTTTACCAGGGTTAGACATAAACCTACTTAGAACTCCCACTGCTTGGGCTATATCTGGTCTTGTACAAGCCATTGCATACATAAAACTACCAATTGCACTAGCATATGGAATTTCAGACATTTCCTCATGATCAAAATCAAATTTAGGACCCATGTCTAAACTTAACTTCGTGCCAACTGGTAAAGGAATATTAATTGGTTTACTATCATGCATGTTAAATTGTTTCAAAATAGTATCAACATAGTTGCTTTGATTTAAGCAAAGATTCTTGTTACCTCTATCTTTTCTGATCTCCATACCAAGGATATATTTTGAAGCCCTAGAGAGTTGTGCTTTCAATTCTTTGATCATTACCTTGTTGTTACCAATAAACATGTCATGAACATACAAGATAATAATTAAAAGTTGATCGCGTATCAAAAAAAATAATTAAAAGTTGATCATCAATAAATTTTATGTAAACAAAATGATCTTCCTCACTCCTAACATAACCAATTTTCAATGCAAAAGCATCAAACTTTTGGTACCACATTCTAGGTGACTATTTCAATCCACATAAAGATCTCTTTAACCTGAAAACCAATAATTCTTTTTATTTTATAACAAAACCATCAAGTTGCCTCATATAAATCTCCTCATCAAGATCCCCATGTAAGAAATTAGTTTTCACATCCATTTTCTCTATCTCAAAATCATAATCAACAACAATAGATAAAAGGAATCTAATAGAAGTTAATCTAGCAACAAGAGAGAATATTTCATTAAAGTCAAGTCCCTCTCTTTGGGAGTAGCCCTTGGCTACTAATCTAGCCTTGTACATTTTGAGATTACCATATGCTCCAATTTTCTTTTTAAAGATCCATTTACAACCAATGGCCTTTCTTCCTTTGGGAAAACTCTCAAGATCCCATGTGTCACAAGTATCTAAGGAAACCATTTCCCCATGCATAGCTTGTGACCAAAACTTTTTCTTATCTAAAGACAAATCTTCCCTGTAAGATATAGGTTCATCATTAGTACTCATCAAATAAAATATACAACAAAAATCAGGTGGACTATACCTATCAATGAGATTTCGTTGTCTTGTGGATTTTCTCAAAGAAGGTTCTTCTTGTTCCTCAATATACTCATCATGAGCATCTATCTTAGAACTCTGTGAACTCTCCTCATCCAATCCATCCAATTATTCTTCAACATGTGCGTCTTCACGCTTCTCAGTATTTGTCTCAAAATGCACTGTTCGAGAAGTATCCTTCTCCTTTGGTTGTTCTTCTCATGTATAAGATCTAAATTCCCTAAAAATCACATCTCTAGATAAAGTAATTTTTTGGGTTAGAGTATTCCAAAGCTTGTAACATTTTACATTTTCACCATAAATATGCATTTCTATGCTTTTGGATCCAATTTAGACCACTTTTTTTAGGCACATGAACAAAATCCTCACAACCAAAGATCCTTAAATGTGCAACACTAGGTTTCCTACCTAACCACATTTCATAAGGGGTTTTATCTTCAATAGATGAACTAGGAGATTTATTGATTAAATACCAAGAATCACTTATAGCCTCAACCCAAAGGCACTAATCCAGCTTAGCACTACTTAACATACTCCTAGCTCTTTCCATTAAGGTTCAGTTCATCCTTTTTGCTACTCCATTTTATTGAGGTGTATATGGAGTAGTTTTATGTCTCACAATTCCCACATGCTTACAATAATCACCAAATTCCTTAAAACAATATTCACCACCATTATCTGATCTCAACACTTTTATCTTATGATCTGATTATTTCTCAACTAAAGCCTTAAATTCTTTAAAATTATTGAGCACACCATATTTGTTATGCATAAAATAGATCCAAGTGTATCTTGAGACATCATCAATAAATGTGACATAATATCTATATTTTCAATTGAGTCAATATCCACAGGACCCATAACATCTGAATGAATAATCTCTAATAATTCTTTAGCTTTATTTGTTCCATTAGGAAATGAAGATCTAGATTGCTTTCCAAACACACAATGCTCACAAATTTTTTTTTTTCTAATATTATAATCAGGAATACCATCAACTAATTTATTATTAAGAATGGTCTTAAGACCTTTTTCACCACTTTGGCCCAATCTATGGTGCCACAACATACATGTATTTTTAGCTTCAGTTACATTGGCTGATTTATTCAAATTGGTGGTATCAAGCTTAAAAGAAGTCCCAATACGAGATCCTTTAGAAACCACCATATTCCATTTCACCAATCTACAACCACCTTTTCCAAATGTCACATGCATTCTAGAATCATTGAACTTAGTTACAAAAAATAGGTTTCTAGCAAGTCTTGGAATATGTAAAACATCATTAAGGGTCTTAACCCTACCATATGTTGGCCTCCTTTAATGGTTTAATAACTAAGCCTTTAGGGCTGTGACTTAGAGATTGAACATCTACACTAAGTAGCTATCTCACTCATCATGAAGATGCATTTCACTTGTCAACCCAAGGACGTAAACTTGAAATGGGTCAACACTGTATGTGCACTAGAATTTCATTGCAATCATCCATAAACTAGGAAAGAAATAATGCTAGAAGGAAATCAAATTAAAAATTGAACATAGATTAACATCTACACCACACATTAACAACTAGAGTAGAAATGAAAGATAGAAATTGAAATCTCAACAAATAAACAGGAAACTACTTTGTTTGCCTTGGCTATAAGAACAGTCAAAGATGGAATTTCAGTGGCTGCAAGAACAAATAGTTGTTGAAAT
Organism: Sequoia sempervirens; assembly: GCA_007258455.2. Taxonomy (NCBI): domain Eukaryota; kingdom Viridiplantae; phylum Streptophyta; class Pinopsida; order Cupressales; family Cupressaceae; genus Sequoia; species Sequoia sempervirens. The sequence goes on from VDFB02000003.1 coordinate 17,235,734, forward strand.
TGAAACTAAATACTGAACATAAAATAACTTCTAGACTAATAGATGGAATTCTCACCAAGTGGTCCCCCTTGGGTGAGTCTCCCTTACACTAACTCAAATGCAACAACTCATATTGTCATATTATTTCTTGGAAGCATAAGTACAACTCCCAGCAATAAGACTGTAAAACTGGAACACATGAGTACAAATTTAGAATGTCCAACCTTATCAAAAGGAGCATCTAACCATTATTTATAGAGAGAAACTACTGACTAACCCTAACTACCTAAGTAGTTGACTCCATCAAAATAGAAGGATGCCGCTTATTGAAAACATAGAAAAAGATGGAGGAAGTTATGCATGCGCTAAATTAGTCAAAGCAAACTTGCTTTGACGAGAATCTAGCACTACGCACTCCCTAGATTTTCTCAATAAAAAATATGACCATTAAAAAGGTGGTTCCATTCTTTTTATTTTAATTAGGAATTTCCCTCCATGAGAGTTTTCCCACTTTGACTTCTTAATGATCAACTTCTTGACTTCTCGGTAATCAACCAACTGGCAAGAATTTCTCCCACGAAGTAGGATTTTTTGACATCAACATTTTAGTGGAAACCTGCATAATAACATTAGCACACACAAACAAATGTATATATATAATTATCTTAGTAACATTCATTCAACCACTTGTAAATTCAACATAGATAATTCTCATAGCATGATAATGTGATTAAAGTCACAGAGATAAACTTATGCCAAGGTCTATGGTTTTAAGGAAAATATCAACAACCAAGTGTCAAAGTCTATGATAGTAGCAACAAATATGTAATGAATCCTATCAAAATTGAGCCATTAATTGAGCTCATCATCCCCCCCAACCTAACATTTTGCTAGTCCTCCAACAAAAGGAGCACAATTATTTTTTCCTAGTTAATGCCCTAAAGTCAAAAACTTCTAGCTGCCCCACATTAGTCTCTGTGGTGTCTGAAATAGGATCCCAGTAAAATCCTTGTTTATTCACCAGTCTGTTCCATCTTTCCCTTTTTTTTAACTATGTCATACTGGTAAAAATTGTAATATGGCACATGCCACAATAGTGTAGGTGGCTGAAATGTTAATGGAATCCAAAATTGTTGCTTCCTTCTACCAACCTTTATGTATCTGTCAAACCTTTTGCATGTTGCAACATAGTTCTATAAAGAGTGGGATTCAGCTTGTTTCAACTCTTTTGGAAAACTGTTCCACCTTTGTGCTAAATATCCCATTACTCATTTTCTTGTGGTTTCAACTACCTTCTCATATTCCTTGTAAGTCTCTTCTCTAACAAGAATAATCCTATCCTTGTAGCTGGGGAAGTAAAGAATTTTGTGCCATGTCATGAAAATATCTCCAGGGTCACTAGATTCAACCCTGTGAGGCAAGGGAGTGTGAAATTCCCTTTCCCTGTAAGTTCTATACTACTGTCTCCAAATAATTTCATTTTGAATCCAGGACATAAATTCCCTTAAATGGAAGTCTCCAATAAACAATAAGGGATTCTAATCATGATCATCAGGAAAAACATAATTGTGTTGGTATAATTCACATATCAAATTTTTAACATCAGGAGGAGCAAGCTGATAAGCTTGGAAAAATTCATGTGGAGTATCAAAAGTAGGACTCAAACCTAAAATTATCCTTGATATTTCAAAGGAAAGATTTTGCTCCAAGTGTAGTATAGTGGTAAGTATTCTCGTCTGTCACACGAGTGACCCAAGTTCGATCCCCGACAACGACGCCAAAAATGTTGGCCTCCTTTAATGGTTTAATAACTAAGCCTTTAGGGCTTTGACTTAGAGATTGAACATCTATGATAAGTAGCTATCTCACTCATCATCATGAAGGTACATTTCACTTGTCAACCCAGGGATGTAAACTTGAAATAGGTCAGCACTGTATGTGCACTAGGACTTCATTGCAATCATCCATAAACTAGGAAATAAACAATGTTGGAAATATAATGTTGGAAGGAAATCAACTTAAACACTAAAGATAGATTAACATCTGCACCAAGCATTAAAAACTAGAATGGAAAATGAAAGATAAAAATGGAAATATCAATAAACAGACATGAAACTTCTATGTCTACCTTGGCTGCAAGAACAATCACATAATGGAATCCAGTGGTTGTAGGAACATACAGTTGCTGAAATTGAAACTAACTACTGAACAAAAAATAACTTCTAGAATAATAAATGGAATTCTCACCAAGTGGCCCCCCTTGGGTGAGTCTCCTTTACGCTAACTCAAATGCAACAACTCAGATTGTCATATTATTTCTTGGAATCATAAGTACATCTCAGCAATAGAATTGTAAAATTGGAAAATGTGAGTACAAACTCAAAATGTCCAACCTTATCAAAAGGAGCATCTAACCATTATTTATAGAGAGAAACTAATAACTAACCCTAACTACCTAGGTAGTCAACTCCATCAAAATAGGAGGATTTCGCTTATTGAAAACATAGAAAAAGATGAAGTTATGCATGTGGTAAATTGGTCAAAGCAGACTTGCTTTGACGAATCTAGCACAACTCACTCCCTAGATTTTCTCAACAACAAATATAACCATTAGAAAGGTGGTTACATTCTTTATATTTGAATTAGGAATTTCCCTCCATGAGAGTTTTCCCTCTTTGACTTCTTAATGATCAACTTCTTGACTTCTCAGTAACCAACCAATTGGCAAGAATTTTTCCCACGAAGCAAGCTTTGTTGACATCAATATTTTAGTGGAAACCTGCACAATAGCATTATCATGCACAAACAAATGTATATCTATAATTACCTTAGTAACATTCATTCAACCACTTGTAAATTCAACATAGATAATTCTCATAGCATGATAATGTCATTAAAGTCACAAAGATAAACTTATGCCAAGGTCTATGGTTTTAAGGAAAATATCAAAAACCAAGTGTCAAATTCTATGATAGCATCAACAAATATGTAATGAACCCTATCAAAATTGAGCCATTAATTGAGCTCATCACCATCAGTGAAACACAAATTTACCTCTCCTTTTCCCACAATCTTTGTTGTGTTATTATCTCCAAAGAATACATTCCCTCCATCATATGCAGTATACTTAGTAAATCACTCCTTTTTAGGAGTCATATAATAGGAGCAACTTGAATCAATAAGACAAGAGTCATCACTAACAATATTACATGAAATGATCAATGCATCATTACCGTCATCGAAGGATTTCTCTGTAGAAGCATCATAACTTTTTTTTGTGTTCTTACAATCCTTCTTTACATGTCTCGGTTTCCCATAGTTCCAACACTTTACCTTACTCTCACCAGGGGTTTTAGACCATCCTTTAGACTTACCCTTTCCTTTCTTGTCTCCCTTAGGTTCCTTTTCCTTAGGCCTACCTCTTACAAATAAGGAATCTTGGGATCCCGTTTTAGACTTCCTTAGGATTTGCACCACTACCATTGATAGCAACAATTAGATTTTCCCAAGACTTTGGTAAAGAACAAAGTAAAAAAATACATTTATCTTCATATTCTAGCTTTACATCTAGAGATGCTAGCTGACTTAGAATAAAATTGAAAGCATTTAAATTATGTGCAACAAAATCACGATCTTTCATCTTTAAAGAATACAACTGTCTTTTCATATACAAATTATTAGTAAGACTTTTGGTTTGATAGATATCACCTATCCTCTTCCACAATTTATATGTGGTAGCTTCATCTAAAACATTCAAGAGAACAACATCAACAAGACATAACCTTATGGTCTCTCTTTCCTTCTTATCAAGCTTAGCCCAATCCTCACCTGACATCGTTGTAGATGCTTTTTTTCTCATTTCAAACAACTAACCACTGATCTCTCTCTTCAAGGAGATCCTCCATTTTTAGTTTCCACATCTCACAACTAGATCCATTGAATCTTTCAATATCTAGACGAGAAGTAGAACTCATTGTAAGACACTTCTTTTACAAATATGCAATAACACAATAGTAAAAGCTCCCACTATAGCCAAAAAAACATCAAACTTTTAAGAGAAAAGCATCCAAAACTCTAACCAACCATTAGCTCTGATACCAAATGTTGAAAATTAAGGTTATATTATAGCTTAAAACTTGTAAAACTATGAGATTGTAGATCTAATTAAGTGTTCTTTGTCACAATTCTTTGTGTATGATTAATCTATTTAGATCAATTTTACCAATTGTAGAAAGAGACAAAAGATTATAGAAGAATGAGACAAGTGACACAACATATATGTGGAGAAACTCTTTTGGGAAAAAAACTCCACCAAAATCAATAGTTCTTGTATTATTTAACCTTAGAACAAGATTACAATAATATTGTATCAATCCTTGATCGATATGCTTCCTTGCCTTCAATAATCCTTCTTCACAACCTGCAATAAACTCTCATACACTTGATGTAATTAATAGACAATAAAATGAGCATATAAACTCATAAGAGTTGTACAATACAAGAGAATAAATCTCCTCACAAAAATCTATGCCTAGATTGGGCTAGTAGAGTTCCACAATGTAATCTAAAGTCAAACTAAAGTCTTCCTCAATTTAGGCACCCCAAATTGAACACTTAATTGAATTTTGGTAAAAAAGATATCATGCAAACTTCACCTCAAAGTTTCCGCCCAAGAATGGGCCCACTTGACTGAGCCTTGTAAATATTTTCTCATACAAAATTTGTTAACTGAAAGATTCCAACTTGGGCGCCCAAGGTGGACCCAAGTCAATCTTAGTTAATTGAAATATATCTCCCCACCAATTCATTCAAACATTATACATGACTGATTATCCCCACTTAACTGAAAGTATCCACTTGTTATCTATCATGCAACTGAAGTCATTAGTCATGCAACTGAAGTCAACTCAAGTCAACTAGCATTCAACTCAAAACAACTACATGCAACTAAAGATAACTAAACCATAACTAAACCATAACTAAACTGAACTGAACCGAATTGAACTGATAGTGCCACTCCACTCATGTAAATGTCAATCCATAATTTGTAGGATCAAAACATGCATTATGAAGTGTTATCAATCCTCTAAACAATCAACTAAAACAAGGTGGGTTCCACCTTCCATGTGGGCGCCTCATGTGCTCCTATCTTGTAGGAGCTCTTCTTAGACATCCCCACATGTTCCTATTATTTAGGAATAATCACAAATATAAATTTACATGTTCATTTCATTATAATTTAATCTCTTTCTAATCCTAGTGTTGGGGAACACTTTCCAAGGACTTAGGAGATACATGAAATATGTTTAGGATTGCAATTAAATGGCATCCTATTCCCAACATTCTTGCAAACTAAGAACACGACCAGAATTGAAAAACCCTAAAGGATTGACTTAGGTGGCCTTAGGGGCTCATCGATTGATAGCCTTGCCTACGTTATACACACAGAGACCTCGTAGTTCAACACAACTTGGCTTTGCCTTATTTTGACAAAAGACTAAGTTATGATTTTATTTAGACAACCTAAAAGGATTGACCTAATGTCTTGGGGGCCCATTTAAGATGAGCCTTTCCTACATAGAAAATGCATAGAGACAACATAGTTCGACCCTACTAACAAAAAATGACTTAGACTCAGACCTAGACTTTGACTCCGTTTTGGATTTTTGATGTTTTCTAATGTTTTTGGATTTTGAAGTTTTATGATTTTTTTGGATTTTGATATTTTGTGATTTTTTTTGGATTTTTGATGGTTTTATGATTTTCTTGGATTTTTGATGTTCTATGATTTTTTTATATTTTTGATAGTTTTATGATTTTTTTGGATTTTGATGTTTTATGATTTTTTTTGGATTTTTGACGATTTTATGATTTTTTTGGATTTTGATGTTTTTCTAAGGGCTGATACCATGTGTTATTTTCCCATGAAGACTTAGTTCAAGGAATTTCCCCCAGTCAGGTATAGGATCATTGTATTATTCATGAGAGGAAGCAGTGAATGTAAAGGATGATCATGAAGGCAAAGGATGCCAAATGTCGGTGGTTCTCAAGCCCTAGAAGGATGAAAAAGCTTTATTATGAGCGAGTGACATGTGTGAATGGATGAGCAGAAGGATGGAAGACCAAATGGAGTGATAGTAGATGGAGGAGCATAGCCTAACTACACATGGCACTTGTTTTCTAGGTTTTCACCATGGTACTTATCCAAAGCACCACCAAAGTGGTTTTCACTTTAGGACGAATTATTTCTCTTTACTATTTTTTTAATTTTTTCCTCTTTTTTTGGTATTTTTTCAGGACCCTTTTCTCATTTTTTTGTATTTTTTCAGGAAAATTTTCTCATTTTTTTGTATTTTTTTAGGACCTTTTTCTCATATTGTTTTGTATTTTTTCAGGAATTTTTGAGGGGATACTCTGAGAATCAAGTGTAGTACTGGTGAAGATGCATGCTATTGATAGGTTTGAACAATGGTTCTCCTTCAAGAGTAGAAAGTTAATAAGCGTAAGATTTGTATGATGCTGTGAAGATACAAGGGCCCAACCAATTAGGTTCAAAATTTTCAGGCTTCTCGCGTTCTGCTTGATTCTTCGAATTTTCTTTCAAGACTAAGTCACTAATGTCAAAGTTTCTAGGTCAAACCTTGTTATTGTAGCTGCATTGAAGGTGATTATGATATGCTTGCGGATGTGTTAAAGCATTCTACCTCTTTTTGTCCAGTAAATCTAGCTCCTATAGGCAGGATACACAATATTCTTCTTGATCAATGAAGCCTTGCATAGAGACTCGCAAGGATGGTAACTCGACCTCTATAGGAAGTATGGATTCAGATCCATAAACAAGGGAATATGGTGTGGCTCATGTAGGAGTGCAGAGACTGGTACGGTAGACCCATAAAGCAGGATTAAGTTGTAAGTGTGACTCATGGCCAACATCATTTACAGTCTTCTTTAAGATTTTTAGGATGGTCTTAGTAGATGCCTCGGCTTGGCCATTACCTTGGGGGTAATATGGAGTAGAAAAGTGTTGTTGGATATGAAAATTTTCAAAAGCTCATGGACATCTTGGTTCTTAAAAGGGCGACCATTATCTGTAATGATGGACTATGGGATACCATAGCGAAAAATGATATAATTCAAGATGAACTTGACTATCTGCTTTCCAGTAATGTAAGTTAGTGGGATGGTTTTTATCCATTTTGTAAAGTATTTGGTAACAACAAGGATAAAATTATGTCCATTAGTAGAGGTGGGATGGATCTTTCCTATGAGGTTGAGTCCCCATTGAGAAAATGGGCATAACGAAGTAAGCGGTTGTAGTTCCTGAGCTGGTGCATGTATGACATCTCCATGAATTTGACACTAGTGACATTTCTTCACAAAGTGATAGGCATCACGTTCCATTGGAGGCCAATAATATTCCATCCTCATGATATTTTTTTCTAAGGTTGGACATATACCATGATTTACCTCTTTTAAGGTTGTTTGTGCTTCATTTGAGTCGAGACATTGAAGGAGGGTATTATCTAGGCTACGGCGATAAAGGGTATCTCCAATGATGGTGTATTTGGATGCTTTTCAGATAAAGGTTTTGCATTGGTTAAGGGACAAGTCTGGAGGGATAATTTGGTCATGCAAGTAGCTATAAATGTCTTTGTACCAAGGAGATTCAAGACCAACAAGTTCACACACAAGTTCAGTTTCAGGGATCAACAGTTGTTCTACCAAGAACTCATATTGCAAGGCATTGTTAGGAATGTCCAAGAGAGATCCAATTGTGGCCATTGCACCAACTGCTTTGTTATAGATTCTCACTATTTTCTCAAAGGATATATTATCAAAATTATAGTCTAAAGTTTTCTACCAGGCATGCTTGTATGGAATCAATTTCTCATCCTTGGTGTCATAATCATCATTAACTTGATTAATCACTAATTGAGAATCACCATAGACTTGAAGCTCCTTAATTTTCCATTTTATTTCCATTCAGAGTCTTGTCAATAATGCTTCATACTGACCCATGTTGTTTGTGCATGGAAATGCTATTTATAATGACTTGGGAATGGAATCTCCTTGAGGTGTGATGAAAAAATTACCAGCTCCTGAACCATGATTTGTGTAGGATCCATCAAAATACAATTTCCATGTTATCAATGTTTCTATAACAAATATTGATTCATCTAGGAAATCATATATCAAAGGATTGTCTATTTTCACTGGTGCATTTGCGAGTTGATCAATTGTCACTTGTCCCTTTATTTATTTTTAATCAATGTACTCAATTCCATATTCACTTAGGATCATAACCCACTTAGCTAGTCTTCATGTCAGAGCTGCTTTGCTGAGAAGGAATTTCAGAGGATCAATTTTGGCAATCAATTTTGTCTTGTGATTTAGCATGTAGTGTCTCAATTTTTGTGTTGCAAATACCATTGCTAGACATGCTCGTTCAATAGGGATATAGTTCAATTCATATCCGACTAAGGTGCGACTGATATAATAAATTGCTCGTTCTTTGCCATCATTGTCATTTTGTGCTAACAATGCCCCTAGCATTGATGTAGTTGCTATCACATATAGTATCAGATGTCTTTCATCAATTAGAGGCATGAGAACTGGTGGAGTCAATAGATAATTCTTGATCTGATCAAATGCTTCTTGGCATTTTTCTGTCCAATTAAAGGGAATTCATTTTCATAACAGATGTTGGAATGGATGGATACTATCTGCTAGCTAAGGAATGAACCTGCAGATTGATTGTAATATACCTTGTAATTTCTTTAACTGAATGATATTGTTTGGTGGTGGCATGTCCAAGATAGCTTTTACTTTGGCATGATCAACTTCTATTCCTTTGCGAGAGACGATATGTCCTAGGAGTTTGCCTGATTGGACTCTAAAAACACATTTCTTCGGATTTAGCCTAAGTTGGTACTTTTCAAATCGAGTGAATTTTTTTTCCAATATTGCTAAGTGTCCACTTTGTTCTAGAGATTTAGTGAGAAGGTCATCAACATAGTCTTCCATAAGGACATGCATATAGTCATGAAAAATAGTGTTCATGGCTCTCTGATAGGTAGATCCAACATTTTAAAGCCCAAATGGCATGACATTCCAACAAAAATTTCCCCAAGTGCATGTAAAATTTGTTTTTGGTTGATCTTTAGCGGCAATTCTTATTTTATTATAACCCAAGAATCCAAGTGATAGCATTTCATATCCAATAGTTAGGTCTACTATGATGTCAATGTTTGGTAGATGAAAATCATCTTTGGGACAAGCTTTGTTGAGGTCTCTAAAATCTGTACATACTCTGATTTGACCATTTGGTTTTGTGATAGGAACAAGGTTTGATATCCAATTTTCATAATCAACTGATCATATGAATCCAACCTCCAAGAGTTTCTTCAGTTCCACCTTGACAAGGAGTGCAATATGGGGGTGTATTTTCCTTAACTTCTATTTATATGGTTTAGCATTTGGTAATAGTGGCAAGTGATGCAGAAAAAGTTTGGGATCCAATCCAGGCATATCAACATATGGCCATGTGAAATTGACTTGTTTTCTTGAAAAGAATGCTATAAACTTAGGCTTTTCCTTGATGGTCAAAGATGTTGCTAATTGTATGATTTTGGAATTATCTTGTGTACCAATGTTTACTTCTTCTGTTTCTTCTATAAGCAATGACGATCTCTTTTAGTCTATTGGGAGACAGTCCAGTCCTCCATCCTCCGGTGCCTTAGAGAGGTTTTCACCTTTGGACACCTCCTTTATTTTTACTTTTTCATGGTCAATAGGCGCCTTTCAATTTTCCTCTAAGGACCTATTATTTTTATTTTTACTTTTTTCATTTTCACTTTTGTGACTAGAGGATAGGATGACCTCACCAAAGTATGTTGCATAATTGAGTTCTATGATGAAGCCAACCATATGATCCCCACTCGGTATTCCATCATGAAGTCCCATGAACTCAACAATGGCTTCATCATTCTCAAAAGTGTCAAACTTGGTGGTCCTTGTTGATTCCAATCTATGAGTTGAGGGTAGACAAGAGGTAAGGCAGAATCAGTACTGTCAAGAGTCATAGTGTAGGCAGATAGGGTAAAGAAAAAATTAGAGTCATCAGGTTTCCAAGAGGCGAAATTAATGTTTTCCCAAAAGTGTTTGATCCACTCTTCTCTATTCAAAGGGGCTTTTGAATGGGGACTTGGTAGGCTTGGTAGGGGATTAATTGTAAGCATTTAACTAATTTTTTTTCAAGGGGAGGCTCGTCAAATACTCCAAATAGTTTATCAAGGTCCATGAAAGTAGTGGAGGATAGGGAATCCCATTCATATTCATCAGAATCAACATCATAATCCCAAGGGTCCTCATATGTCTCGATATCATATGAAGCATTTGCGACCACACTCAAAGGTAACCCAATACCCTAGATAGTCACTTTTACTGGTACAAACCCTATCCCTTGGTGTTTTATTATCTTAGGGGGTTTGCAAGGTTTCCATCATATTTGTGTTGCTTCATTATTTGAAACCCTTTTGGATACTGTTCAACTAAAAATTTCTTAGTTTTAGTTTCCTCATCTTCTTTGTTCAAACATGTGAGAATGTGGTCATCTAGAGATTCTTTGGCGAGTTCCCCCCATCTAGTGAAAGTGGTCGGGGGATTATGGATGATAAATTTAGGCTGCACGAGATGCCATTTTCCGTATGACTTTGGTGATTTAGGTAATTTTCCAATGAAAAAGAGACTCTTCATGTTATATTCTTTACATCCTCTATCCTAGATATGGATTTTGGGAATGGAAGGTGTGGTGAATAGGTGGATGATTTGAAAAGAGTGGATGGATAAATGTTGTAAGATGGAGTGGTGGATGAAGTGGAAGGTGAGGCCGCTCAATTGATGGGAACTTGACGTTCAACAGTTCCTTTTAGGTTGGAACAATATTGAAAAGGATTAGGGTCACTTGGAATAATTATTTTAGCTCCATTGTGTGGGAACTTGAGGCATTGATGGTAGGTGGATGGAATATCCCTCATGGCATGAATCCATTGGCAGCCAAAGAGGAGATTGTAATGCAAATCCAGATCCAAGACATGAAATACTATGCCCTGTATTGCTAGGACAACTCTCATAGGATGTGAAATTATGCCTTCGAAAGAACACTCAACATCATCATAAGCTTTGATCACAATTCTCTTGGTTTGGTTAATACAATTCTTAGAGTATCCCAATTCTTTCACCAATTTTAGTGAGAAAATATTCAGACCTACTCCATCATCTATGAGGACTTGTCTAATCTTGTGTTTATTAACACATAATTCTAGGTGTAGGGGGTCATTATGATCAAATTTTGGTGTGGAAAAGTCTTGCTCAGAGAACGTGACATGGTGTGACATAGCTAGGTATCCAACCATGGCATGGAATTCATTAACATCTAGGTTAGCAGGGACATACGCTTATTGTAATTTTTTTATCAAGGATAGCGTGCTATGGGGATATTAGAAGGAGTTCCAAGATAGAAATTTGTGCGGGGGTTTTTCCCAATTGATCAAGGAGATTATGTTGACCTTTTGGCTATGAATTAGATGGAGGTCTTGGAATAGTTATCTTGTTTCGACGGGTAGTAACAACACATTCTAAACTTGACTTGTTTATGGTAATAGTGGAAATGCGATCAACAAAGGGTCTCACATATGATGGTGTTGTAATCGTGTTTGACAATGACATAATTGGCATTGTTGTTGTTCCCTGAACCAAAGTATTTTCCTTTATCATGGTCTTGTAAGGGAGTCCTGAATATGGTATGATCAACATTGGTTTTCCCTTGCGAATCTCCTACTGATATGGTCCCATCTTCAATGAGGTCTTGAATAATATTCTTGAGCATCCAACATCTAGTATTTTTGTGTCCTTTTCCACAGTGGTATTCACAATATTAATCTTCTTTCCACCAATTAGGTTTGATCAATGAAGGTTCATAGTTTTTGGTGTCTGGTAGTGTGATGACATGAGATTGCAAAAGTCATTTGAGGATTGATTCAATAGGTTCACCCAAGGGGGTGTGTGTTATTTTGGTGTGGGGAGGACCTCTTCATTGTTGATTGTTTTGGACAATATTTAATGTTTGGTTTTGACCTTGTGCCTATGTGTTTGATATATTTGGTGTATTTGATGAGGATGGACCTTTAAGTTGAATGGTTGGACCTTTGGTTATCATTTTTGCATCAAAAACTCCATCGTCTGTGACGTTTTTGTTTCTAGACCAGTATTTTCTCTTGTTGTTGTTGGGTTTCAGATTTTATTTGTTTATCTTGACTAGTCATTTTGCAATAATACCTTTCTTAATAAGGACACCTTTCTCAAGGATCTCTTCAAAGGTGGTGCAACATTTGATTTGAATTTGAGTCATCAATTCTCCGTTAAGGTTTTCCACAAACATGGTGACCAATTGTTTTTTAGGAATGTGACAAGGGAATTTGCTAACCAAACCTCGCCATCTCTGGTAAATTGGGGTGAGTGATTCCCATTCTTCTTGTTTGGTTGTGCTCAATGTTGCAAGGTTGATGTCATTTTTAATGTTGAAGGAAAAATGATTGATGATTTTTTCCGCTAGTTCACCCCATGTTCTGATTCCAAGAGGAAGATGTACAAACTAGTTTAGAGTTGATCCCGTAAGTCTTCATGGGAATAGTATCATTAAATAGGTAGGATCATATGAGACTTCCATACATGATGTGTTGAATTCTTGAATGTGTTCTATTGTATCCCCTATCCCCTTATACTTAGGCAAAGGTGGTGTCATGAAATGGGGGGAATGGGTGGCATGTACAATTTTTTGTCAAATGGAAAGGGGCACAATTCCTCCATGGAATAGGTCTTCTTGTTGGTCCCCATTTGCATGTTTGTCATTTATTGTTGGAGGGTTTACACTTGTTGTATCAAAAAATCTGCAAGAGATGGTGTTGCATTGTTTTGGTTTGGTATCATGATGTTGATATTAAGGTCATATGTTGGATTTGAATTAGGATCTTGGTTGCCATATTGATGTGTGTTGCCTTGATTTGGGATGAAACTGGCATATAGGTTAGTTCCAAAGGTCATGTTTGAATTTGGTATGGTATTTTGGAATTGAGGTTTAGACCCTTAATTTGTGTCTTGGCTTTGAAAATTTGGTCCTTGACTTGCATGTTGAAATGAGGGTATATGTCCTTGATTCATGTTTTGACATGAAGGAAAGGTCACTTGATTGGTATTTTGAAATGAAGGATTGGTTCCTTGGGTAGAATTTTGGAATGATGGAAGGGACCCTTGATTAGTGTTTGTAAGTGATGGAATATATCCTTGATTATTGTTTTGGAGTGATGGAATAGACCCTTGATTAGAATTTTGGAGTGATGGAATAAACCCTTGATTATTGTTTTGATTTGGGACCCTTCGTGAGATAATGTGAACCTTTCTAGGTTTGGTTGGTGGATGTTGAATTAATGAAGGTGCACCTTGAAATTGGAATAAGGAACCTTGATTTGTGTTTTGAAGTGGGGGTATAAGACCTTGGTTTGCATTTCAAATCAAAGGTGTAGGACTTTGTGATGTGGAACCTTGATTTGTGTTTTGAAGTGTGGGTGTAGGACCTTGGTTTTCATTTTGGAGCAAAGGTGTGGGACCTTGTGATATAGAACCTTGATTTGTATTTTGGAAAGGGGGGTTTGTAAATGTCTTACCCATGGAATTTGAGGAACTTCCAAGTGTGAAACTTTTTCCTTGTGTAGTGGTATGGGTTACCTTGTTTCCAACTATTGGGATGCTTGGGATGTGTGTAGTAGTGGTATTCATGTGTGTAGTTTCCCCAAGGGGTATGTTTTCCATTTTTTGTGATAAGGGCATGCCAAGTGCAAATGAACTTTTCAATTTCTTCTTCTACAATAGTTGATACATCAAAGCCTTGAGGTAATTTGACACCCTTTTTAGCTAGTGCGTAGGAGAATCTGTTAGGGTCGACACTAACAAGTTGATTAACCATGCTTAAAATTATTGGGTCTTGATAAGCTCTTTCGATTTCTTCTTGGGTCAATTTTTCATTGAATTCTTCTAGGCTTATGTTTTCCCATGTGTTGGTGTGATCTCTTGGAGGCGTGTCTCTTGGAGCTGTAAAATGATTTGAATCTATTCCAAGGGTAGTGTCATGAAAAGGGTTACTTGAAAAATCCATGTCCTTTCTTTTGGTTTGGGACCTTGATTCAACCATGTGAGAGTTTTGTAGGTTGGAGGCTAATGGAAGATGATGATGAAACTAAACTATTTTTTTGGATTTTCAAGGATAATGAGGCTAATGCAAGACAATGATGAAACTAAGCTATATTTTTTGGATTTTATTGAATATAAGGATGTAAGGATAATTAGACTAATGGATGCAAACAAATATGAAAGGTTGACCAATTTGATAAATCAAGGGAAAATGATATGATGTAAAGGCTAAGGTAAAATAAACTATTTTTTTGTATTTTTGGGATAAAGGTGCAAAGTGAAATCTAGGTTGAAGGTCAAATTTTGGCAAGATGATGAAAAAATATATGACCAAAGGGATGTAATGTGAAAATAATGCAAAGGAATCCTAAAATTTCAAACAAAGGATGTCAATCAAGCTAGTGTGAAGCCAATGTAGCAATTCCAATTGTCATTAACCTTCAAGGGAATCAAGAGGATAATTTTGACAAGGTTGAGTCAAGGCTAGGACACAAGCTTAAGACTCAAATTTGATAAAGGTGATAATGAAAAAGATTGATAATATGAGGGATTAAGGTCAATGACAAATAAAATATGTAACCAAGATTTTCCAAAAGCTTAATGGTCTTCTAAAGTCTAAAATTTTAAAAGGGAGATGCAACCTAAGGTTTAATATTGATTATGCAAGGTAAGGATGCAACCTAAAATGTGATGGAATCCTAAATGGCAATGTTGGAAATGACTGGTAAAGTTTGTAAGTCTTTGATTTGATAGTCAAAGGTCACTGTGAAAATGATTTGATTAGATTTTGGACAAAGATTTTGAAAGTTTTCGTTTATCAGACAATTGTGGCTTTATTTTCTGCAAATGCGGTTCAGATAGATAGTTGCAGTGCAATATATTAGATGCAGCTATGTTTTCTGCAAATGTAGTTCAAACAGACAACTGCGATTTTCTAGTGATCAATTGCAGTGCAAAATGTTAGATGTCGCTTTGTTTTAGACAATTGCAGTTCACAAAACATTATTTTTGATAGTTTGATGTTTTTTGTTCTAGTTTTTGAGTGGATTTTGTCCATTTTTAATGAAATATGATTGGAAAACATAAAAAATAGAATCAAGCACTTATTTTTGGTATGGTTTTGGATGTGATAGATGTTTGATAAAATAAAACATACATAGACAACAATGCACAAGCCTTATGGTTGGCAAGGAAATCACCGATTGATATCCCCACTTGGATTTCTCTAGCCACTTGAACAAGGTGGACAACTAGAGACTTGGTGGCACTGGCTCCCCTCTGTGACACTCACTTCTCGGGCTCATGAACTCTCATTCCCCCTAAGGAGGAATTCTTGTCTCTACAGAAGCTTAGTGAAGACGTGGGACACCTTCAGAGGTTCGACCTCCTACAATTAATGAGCGTATAAAAGGGTTTTTGGAAACTAACACAAATTGGCTTTTAGTAAGGGAATCTATTCAGAGTGGCCTCCTAATCAAGAGGCCTCCCAGTCCTTTCCCCAAGGAAGGATTTTAACGTAGCTCACGAGGCTACTGAGGGTGGCACTTGTTGGCATGACACATCTACACCCGTTGCTAACTGACTTTCATCAAGAAGCACATTTATTTGTAGTGGCTTGGAAGATCTTGACCTTAGCTTTGTTATTGTTATCAATAGGAGTGCACCTGAATGCGAAAGAAAAAAATATTTGTAATCCTGTGTAACATGGGATGATTTCTAGGCCTGTGGGTTATCTAAAATGGAAATCAACCTTCGAATTATAGGCCGACTTCTTTTATGATCTTCTAATGGTGGATTGTAAACTTTGATGGAAAAGGGAAAAAGGCTTGAATTGAATGCATAAATTAAAGTTTAAACCTTGGTGATGCACCTAAATGATGAAAAAACATGCAATTTAATTCATAATGATATCTCCTACAATCTATCTTCACAACTCAAACTAAACAGCTAAACCACAAAAGTGTTTCATAAAAAGGCTTGTAAATCAATACTTTATGAAGGAAATAACACTTTCACAACTTAAAGATACAAACTAAGCTATGGCATGATTTCTGATCTGTGATTAAAATAGATTTTGTATACAAGCATCCATTAATGAGATCTAAACTTAAAGGTTTTTGACTCAAAACACATCAAATTCACATCAAATCACTAATAGAAGCAAAAAACCTGAATGTGAGAAGATAAAGAATTGATTTCTAGAAAATAACGAAGAAAAAACTCTACTAAAATAACCTTAAGCAACTTGTAAAGCTTTGTTGTATATATTAACTGTGTAAAATTAACTGAGTTACAAGACCTCTCTACAAAGTGCAAAGGAAAAAATCAAGAACCAACAAAAAAGACAGTTTTTTTCCTATATACAATAAAGTGCTTTAAAAAGCCAAGAGGAGATAATTGAAATCAAAATATCTGAACTGCAAAGCTGATGTGAAACTGCAGTTATGTCTCACCATTTGCTCCATTTTTTCTTTGCATGATTTTGGGAAAAAGGGACTATTCGATTAAATATTAAAAATAATCAATATGATTATTTTAATATTAAACTTAACTCTTAACTCCACCAATATGCATGATGCATCATCTTTGGTTGTGCAAGTTTGAAAAACATGCAAAAAAAACTTCAAAACTGGAGCAAAATGAGTGATTAAGT
Source organism: Sequoia sempervirens (assembly GCA_007258455.2). Lineage (NCBI taxonomy): Eukaryota > Viridiplantae > Streptophyta > Pinopsida > Cupressales > Cupressaceae > Sequoia > Sequoia sempervirens. The sequence goes on from VDFB02000003.1 coordinate 17,252,610, forward strand.
GTCCAAAACTCCCCTTGAGTGATGGTCAACCCATGTGGGATCTCAAAACTAATGTAGAACTGCCCTTTGAGCCTTACAATCCTCCTAAAAAGGTGGATTTGTCTTTTTCCTTACAATTGGTGAAGATTTCTCAAAAAATACGAACTGGGTCAGTGAGAAATTTAAAAAATATTTTCACTTCATTATTTTATAAATTATATCCAAAAATCATGAAAACCATATCGTAGTTTTGGAGATATGATTGAAACATGCAACCATTATTTGTTGCATCTTTTGAATCTAAGAAGACAACATGCTGGGCTCAACCTTTGTGGGAGCCCATTTTACACTACATGCTAAAATGTTGAACATGATGAACTAACCATGAAGCATGTACCTATACCCGATAAATCTTTGAATGTCCGATTTTATTATTTGATTTGCTCAAATGTCAAAAAATATTTTATCTGAGTTTAATAACTATCTGATAAATCTTTACTAATTTAGCTGGTAGCCAAAAAATTAGTAACATTTTTAGCGACCTCTTTGGGGTGTTTGTTTGATAAAAAATAAGATCAGTTGCCTCACTTATCCATTGGGAATTGAGTTAATCTTTTTGTCTTTTTCTGACTCAAAACCTCTGTAACTCAGTTGTAGAAACTATTCAACAACAAACAAAATTGAAAGAAACTAGCATAACTATGTTTAAGACAGATCCATCAAACTGTGTAACATCAACACTTTATTGAAAAATAAAACAATATTGAAATGAAGTGTGCTCAAAATACTTATTAGCTTGAAAACTACCCTACCCTACCCTAACCAAACAACTGTGAAAGCCTCAAACAAATCCATTTACTATTTGGTTAAAGTAGATTCCCTTTCTCAACAATAAACATTGATTTACATGTTTATGAACAACTAAAACTAGATGAAGAACAAAAAGATATTCATTAAACTATTGCAATTCTTCATGAATAATGTAAAGAAACTCACTCACCCTCTGATTTTGATCAACCAAATTGTTGGTTTGGAGTGAATGAGAAAGTTGGCCTTTTTGTCCTTTAATCTCAATCTCATGCTTGAACTCTATTATGGAGAGATGACTGATTGAAGATCCTATTGAGATGTTAAACCAAAGACTCTTTTTGCTGGATTCTTTTTCATGTGTTGTCTCTTCAACCACAACATCTTTGGTCACCTGATTATGTTGATCACAATCCTTTGTCTTGAAAGGTGCTAAGTTGTCAACAATGTTAGAGCAAAAAATTTCAATGATGCTTGAGAATAAGTCATTTTCATGAATAATTTAATTCTACAGTGTATGCTCTAACTTATTCTCATGATGATTTTCAAAGCTCGTACCTTCAATATCTATGATTTGCTATTTTTCTTTCTCTACTTGACTGTTTTCCTTTGTTTCTTCTTGGATTTGCACCTTGTCAAACTAATTTCCTTCATCCTGTTGCTCAAAATTGGGTGTTGATGTTAGTTTACTGATGCATTTCTCATCTTCACCTACAAATCTTGGAAGTTCATCAAATAAACTAGCAAAAATATGAACCTAAACATCTTTTTCTACTTCAACTATCTATTGGCCCGCCTTTTTTTCTTCAAAAGATGATTTTCTAGAGTCTAAACTTGAAACAAATACCTCAAGCTCATCCCAAAATAAGTCATCTTCATTCTGATTTTTATTTTGTTGTGGAAGAGGATTGTTTATTACCTTATTGTAGCCTTGTTGAGAGGTTAGAACATCACCTTTTTAACCTTCTTCTTGCTGATTTGAGGCTAATATTGTTGTGATATGAGACACATCTTGGTCATCATCAACTAAGCATGGAAGTTCATTAATCATATCAGTTAGATCATAAGAAACACCAGCCTTTTCTTGATCTAAAACTTGCTGATTTTCAACTACAACCTCCTTAATTTCTTGATCTACAACATGATTATCTTGGGAAATCAAGATATCAATAGAATCTTCTATGGATGGAATGATTGTGTCTAAACAAGAAGTCTGATTTTGTTTAGGTTCTTGAGACTACACAATTTTGGGGAAAGGCTACTCCTGAAGGATTGTAGGCTGAACCTGCTCAATAATAAATTCCTCTTGTATGAAGCATAGTGTTTTGAACGTAGGAATACCTTCTCCAAAAAATGGGTTTGTAAAACTAAGAGCTGGGTTAGTTTTTTGTTCAATAACAGACTTTTGAAATGTAGAGAAACTCCTCAAACTTGGAATTTCGAAATTGGAAGACATAGGAGACTCATCTTGACTAAAACTTGGAATTTTAACCTTGGGAACCTCATGTTTGGCAAGTTTTAGCCTCATTTCTGCATCTTTTGCAACTAACTCCCTCTCGAGCTTTTCTTCAAACAATATTTTTTGTGTTTCCAACTCCTGCTCATGAAGGTAGGCTTGCTAATCTAACTCCTATTGTTGCATATCAAGCTCTTGTTGCCTCATGAACTCTTCTATCTTCTTTGCAATGTCTAACAATATGTCCTTGATGTCATTCATGTTATTCTTCATATCATCAACCTCTTGGAGCTAATTTTGGACATATAAATGTTGATATGAAGATTGAATAGGGGTGGGTGGGTGGTAAACATAATAAGCATGCTGGTTATTTATTATTGCATGGCTGTTTGGGATAAAACCAAAAATATAACTGGCCTGATATGGATGTGGATAGGCAGTAATTTCATTAAACAAAGGTGAGAACATGCTCTTTTCATAAAAAACCAACACTTTGTCTGCTTGAAACCAGTAGATTGTGCTCAGAGTCACCGGGTATAAACTATAACATTTGAAAGAAAAATATGTCGTTGTATATACTAAAAAAACAACTTGCAATTTGAATTCTTTCTCTGTAGTACGCTTCAGAGTCCCATTGGGCATGCTAAAAACTGTTATCAACAGGAGTGCACCCGAATGCGAAAGCAAAAATGCTTTGCAATCCTATGTAACATGGGATATTTTTTGGCATGTGGGTTGTATAAAATGGAAATCAACCTATGGATTATACGTTGACTTCCTTTATGATCTTCTAATGGTGGACTATAAACTTTGATGGAAAAGGGAAAAAGGCTTGAATTGAATGCATAAACTGAAATTTAAACCTCGGTGATGCACCTAAATGATGAAAGAACATGCAATTTAATTCATAATGATATCTTCTACAATCTATCTTCACAACTCAAATTGAACAGCTAAACCACAAAAGTGTTTCATAAAAAGGCATGTAAATCAATTCTTTATGAAGGAAATAACACTTTCACAACTTAAAGATAAAGACTAAGCTATAACACGATTTATGACCTGTGATTAAACTAGATTTTGTATACAAGCATCCATTAATGAGATCTAAATGTAAAGGTTTTTGACTCACACATCAAATCACTAACAAAAACAAAACACCTGAATGTGAGAAGGTAGACAATTGATTTCCAGAAAATAACGAAGGAAAAAATCTGTTAAAACAACCTTAAGCAACCTATAAAGCTCTACTATATATATTAATTGTGTAAAAATAACTGAGTTACAAGACCTCTTTGCAAAGTGCAAAGGAAAAAATCAAGAACTAAGGAAAAAAGACTAAGTCTTTTTCCTATATATAATAAAGGGCTTCAAAAAGCCAAGAGGAGATAATTGAAATCAAAATATCTGAACTACAAAGCTAATATGAAACTGCAATTATGTCTCACCATTTGCTCTATTTTTTCTTTGCATGATTTTGGGAAAAAGGGACTATTCAATTAAATATTAAAGATAATCAATATGATTATTTTAGTATTTATTATGTGAGCCTTTTTTTTTTACATTGCATGGTAAATATTAAGGTAATTAGATATTACCTTTAATATTTAATTACATATTTTGTCTTATTTAAAATCATGCAAAGATACAAGCTAAGTGTTTTTCACTTTAAAATTAAATGATAATATTGAGACTTAACTCTTAATTCCACCAATATGCATGATAAATTATCTTTGGTTGTGCAAGTTTGAAAAGCATGCAAAAAAGGCCTCAAAATTGGAGCAAAATGAGTGATTAAGTGTTCAAAACTCTCTTTGAGTGATGGTCAACCCATGTGGGACCTCAAAAATAATGTAGAACTGCTCTTTGAGCCTTACAATCCTCCTAAAAAGGTGGATTTGTCTTTTTCCTTATAATTGGTGAAGATTTCTCAAAAAATATGAATTAGGCCAGTGAAAAATTTAAAAGTTTTTTTTGCTTCATTATTTTATAATTGTATCCAAAAATGATGAAAACCCAACTCATAGTTTTCGAGATATGATTGAAACACATGACCACTATTCGTTGCATCTTTTGAATCTAAGAAGACAACATGTTGGGCTCAACCCTTGTGGGAGCCCATTTTACACCGCATGCTAAAATGTTGAACATGATGAACTAGCCATGAAGCATGTACTTGTACTTGATAAATCTTTGAATGTCTGGTTTTCTTATCTAATTTTCTCAAATGTAATTTTTTTTTTACCCCAGTTTAATAACTGTTTGATAAAACTTTACTAATTTAGCTGGTAGCCAAAAAATTAGTAACAGTTACCACTTGGGTCATTCCCACCTTTCGAAGCGGGGTGGCAAGCCCTCTAAAAGGTAAACAAAATCAAGGAAGTACATGTATTTCTAATCATCCCAGATCGCACGAGGCACAAGGAGAGAGCATACTTTGTGCCTTTTCCTTACACTCTCATGGGTTTCATTTTAAGCACCAAATCCAAATATGTGGTGTGATTATACAAATTCCACATAAATGTTTTTGGTCTCTCAAGATCACCAGATGGCGCGAGAGGAGGGCATACACACTTCTAAGACAATTGTAAATCACCAAACACAAAAGACATTGGTTGATTTTAAGCCTTGCTTATGGTTTGAAGACACTTTGTAAATTTTAAACCAATAACGTTGTATGCAAGTTATTTTTAATGCCCATGAGTGAAATATGTAGATTATTTTTCTTTTAAAACCTTATGAGTGAAAAATCTAGATTTGTTTTAACCTTATGATCCTAATGTAATTTGTAGAAAACAAATAAAATGGAAATTTGCTTAAAACTAAACTAGAATGAAGCTCAATTTTGTTATTGTTTCAAAAGAAACAGTTTTTGAGAGAAGCCACATGCTAAAAATAGAATGTTAGCAACCAAAAAGCCTGCTCTACTTGAAAAACCCAAAAGAAAAATAAAAACCAACCAAAAATTGAAAGTTTATACCAGATAGGCAGTTGCATCATTCTTTCCAACAAATGCGTCACTGCGTTGTAAATTTGAATTCAAATTTTCTCGCACATCGTTGCTTCCATAGATGCATCATTATTTTTAGAAAATGTATTGTTTCTTGTCAAATGCATCACTATTTTGAGCAAATACATCGTTCCTTACTTGGAAATCTACAAAACAAAAAAAATTGTACGAAATCTTACAAAACTCTATTTTCACGTCGAGCTCACCAATGTAAGATGAGGAAAAACATTCTAGCTTAGATAAAGTGACAACCACAACACTTCTAAGCTAAAAACCTCATCTAAACAAGAGAATACAACCAAATAAGGAATAAAAGTGAAAGCATTCAAAATAAAGCACTCCCCATTGTAGTTGATTCCTTCTCTTATTTCTCCTATTTCTCCTTTTGCAAACTTTTCCCTCAGATTTGTTGTTGAATTTGTGCAATAACCTACAAATAGTAAGTAGATAGTTGGAGACAAAATGATTGTTAAGGAAAAATGGGAGAGAAAGACCACTTTTACAGATAGTCATTCAAATGGATGGACGAGATTAATCATCTAGAAAGATGCCAAGATCAACGAACGAGGATTCATGAGAGGGAGGTTATGAAATGGACGGTCAAGATTGAGCTTCTAGAAAGATGCCAAGATCGGTGGTGGAGGATTGATGCACCAGAATAATTCTATTCATGGGAGGGATATGATGTCGACGGCTATGATGGTTATGACATAGATGACTGCAGATAGGGAAAAATCCAAGCTTAATGTTGAAAACAATGAACTACCTAAACCCTATCAAGCACCATGAAGTACAAACTAGAATGGGAATGCATATAAACAAAAGAAATGCAAACCGATTCTCAAACTAGACTTGATTGACCTCCATGGCTCTTCTCCACTTGCATAAGAATGAGAGATTTTGCAAGTTGATCATTGAAGGAATGTTGATTGCTTACTATTGCAGCATAACGACTTGATGATGATGACAGATGGAGACTGATAGAGATGGATGAAAGATTGAGGAATAATTTTGACAGAATGAGGATGCTAGAAGAAGATCCGATCCCAAATGGCCTGTGAAAGGTTAGATTTATAGAGTTTCGATGTGGATGGAGAAGAAGATTCAACAAGATTTGATTTTTGCTTTATTTGATCAAAGAGGAAATAAAACAAGATAAGATAAGATTTTAAAAAGATAGAAGGATTTTGATTTTCTCTTTTTAAGGAAATAAATCCTCAAAAATATGAGAAGGATAATTGATGAATTATCTAATTAAATAAATTAATTAGATACACATGAGTTCATATTTTGGAAAGAAAGTGAAAAGATCTTTTTTAAAATTTTATTAATTAAATAAATATTTGATTTATTTAATTAATGCTGAATTTATGATTTTATCAATTAAATAATATAAATTATTTAATTAACATTAGAATAATATAAATTAGAAAATTAATAGAAATGATTTAATTAATTAAATAATATAAATTATTTAATTAACATTAGAGGAATGGATGGATTATGCATAGCAAGGGACTAAATGAAATTAGTCAAATAAATAAGATTTATTTAACTAATTAGATGATGACATGGGTACCTAGGGAAAAACATACTACAAGATGTCTAAATGATGCAATGTTGTGACAAGGTATCGTAAGAGGACATTTTTAGGTGTCTACATTTTTCCCCTCTTTGAGATGATGTTCGAGATGATGAGATTTGTGTCGAGTAACATTATTTCAAAGAAGTTAAGCTATGGATAGAGGAAAATGGATAATGATATTAGAATATGATAATGATGGAATGATGATGCCCCCTCGAGAGGATAGGCGGGTAGGACAACACAGGTAGGCTCTCAAAATGAAAGGGATGAGTCAAGAACTAAATATGAAGGAATGGATAGAAGAAGTGAAAGGATGTGTTATGCTGCAATGAAAGTGAGCAACCATGATGTTTGATTTAGCACTAGACGTTATGCACCAAGGTATAAGGACCAAGGTGATGATGTGTCTCGTGCCCCAACATAATACAACCTTGTCTAGACGTATGAGGAAGTAGAATTAGAGCATTAAAGTCCTAATGCACAAAAGGTATGATGTGACCTTAGATGCAAAGGATAGTGCAAAAAGCTACTCCAACAAACACAAGATATGAATATTAGCTGGAATGATATGGATTTATACAAATGCAAAATAAAATGATAACACACACAAGCAAGCAAGCAAGCATGCACAAATGATTAAAAAAAAACAAGGTATTGCCCCTGTCAAGCTGTAAACCGTTGATTGATTGATTGATTGATGATGATGATAGTGGTGTCATTGCAGGGAATGATATATCCCTAGATCAACACAAGGATGATGATAATTGATTGATTGATTGGTTGATTTGGTTTACGACAAGATTAGAATCAAGACCATTGATGCAATTGGATAATTTGACAAGATTGATTGACCCGATTGGTATGGATTAAGGATTAACTTGCATTTGGATTATTGCTTGGATTGATTCAATTGAGTTGATTGGATGAAATAATTTGGTTTGATTTTATTGCTTGGATTTTTGTTGGCTATTTGATTTGATTTGGTTTTTGTCTTTTTATTTTCAAGACCTTTTTCCATTTTTTGGTATTTTTGAAATGTTTTGATTTTTTTGGACTTTTGAAATGTTTTGAATTTTTTGGACTTTTGAAATATTTTGATTTTTTTGGACTTTTGAAATATTTTGAGGTGTGAAAGGTTGAAAATTTGAGTAGCCTTTGTGCTAGATACCAATGACAAGGGGAAAACCAAGTCTAGGTGCAAGGAGATAGATGGATGAAAGGGTGGGTGATGGAATAAAGGATAAAAGGCTCATGATAGATGGATGGATGGTATGGATGTATGCATCATAAGAGAGCAAGGATGTGATCTCCAAAGACTATGTCGCATAGGAATAACATGCCCCATTCTAGGTACACGACTTAGGATTTTTTTTTGTTGGAAAAAATGTATGACAATAGGATAATGATATGATTGGTTTAGATAGGATGAGGTATGTTAAGAGATACCCAAAACATGTTTCAACCTTTTCCCCTATATCTTCATCAAGGTCAAAAGAAGAAGCGTGGATGAATGGACTCAATATGATAGGTATGTATGATGGCTAAGACGGTAGGTAGGATGGAAATGATATGACATGAATGATAAGTTGGATAGATAAGACATTGACCCCAAGTGTAAGTGGCATAGAAGATCAACCTACACATGATGCCTGTTTGCTATATTTTCATCATGGTACTTATCCAGGGCGCCTGTTTACCAGGTTTTCACCGTTGGACGAAGGGATTTATCTCTACTCTTTTTATTTATTTATTGGATTTTTAGATAGAAGGGGAATATGGATGAGAGGGACTCAAGTGTCTAGTTCCATGAAAGGTGATAGTCCCGCTAGAGATGGATTTCATTGCATGGACCATGCCAAATGTCATTATGCTCATAGATGTTGGTAAGAGATGACATGAAAGGGAGATGGAGTGGGTAGATGATGGATTATGATGTGGATTACAGAGGAAAATAGTGGATTATGATGTGGTTTATGTAGGGAAGATGATAGGGTTTATATGGGACTTATGAAAAAGATGAATGGGGAGGCTTCGCCAAAAGCATGGACCATAGGAGGATGGCGGGGGAGATATGTAGGATAATGGGTGAAGGATGAGGAGATGGAGGTATTTGGAATTGTTGTGAAATGGAAGGGAACCATGACCAATGGTTGCACACACTATGATAAAAGTTGAAGCTTTTGATGTGGATGGGGTGTAGGAAGTAAAGGAGATGTTTTCTTAGGAGGTGGTGGATGTAGTGTTTTTGGTACCCACATAGACTTAGTATTTTTATGACTTTTATTTTGCTTGTGGGTTTTAGGAATTTGAGATTTTTGAATGGAATGTGCATTTTGGATGGGAGGGGATGGTTGAGATTTTTGTGATGTGGATGCCTCATTTGACTTGATTTATTTTTGCGTAGGTACCCAAACCATTTTGTTTTTAGACTTTTCTTTTGGAGGTATGGGATTATATAGCCTTTTAGATGTACTTGGCTTTGATATTTTGCAATTTTATGCTAAGGCATTAGGACCTTTAGAATTTTTGACTTTATGTGTAGAGGCATCCAAATTTTTATTTTGGAATCCCTTGGGTTTGGTGGAATGAGTGGAAGCTTTATGTTTAGACAATGTGTGCATTGATTGGTCATGATTAAGATATTTAGAGGATTTATGGATACATGGATAAGAGGATTGAATGGTAGGGATGTTAGGTGTTGGGAGTAATGGTGGTAAAGTGGATGGAGGGATATTAGGATTTGGAAGCAATGGTAGAAAAGTTGATGGTGGAAGGTGTACGGTCACATGCTTTTGACACTTGTATGATGATGGAGGAGGGATGGCAATATATGTTTTAGGTGTATGATAGGATTCATGATGGAAAGTTGACTTAGGATGCATGGAGGAGATACCAACATCTTTAGGTTGGTGTCATTGGGGTGTATGTCCAAGGCCATAAGAGTGTGGAGGGACTTTGATGTTTTGGAGTATGCAATGGACAATGGGACTAGGTATAGGTGGAACACTAGACACAAGTTCCTTATTGGATGGGGAAAATGAAGAAAGAGAAGATAATGGTTGTTGTTGTTCTAAGGAGGAACATTCATGAATGAGGGTGGAAAGACCAATAGGATATGATGGATTACTTGCAATGGGGTCAATAGTGGGTGATGGAGGATTGTTAGGATCTTGATTAGAATTATGTTCACTTAGATCCAAGGTATTTGTTTGATCTTCTATGTGTGCTTGAGAGGAACTTATCTCATCATGGGAAGTGGATGTTTGTGCATCAAGTACGGATGAGGTGGAAAGCTCTTGTCCATGGAATGCATAAAGTTGTCTAAGGGGATCATCATGGTCTTCTTGATCATAAAAGAGATATTGATCAAAGATGGGAGATTGATCATGAATAGGATTAGGTGTGTTATGAATGGAATAATTGGGAGGCTGTTGATCTTTATGTGGATGAGGGGGTAATGTTTCCTCATGTTTAGGATTGTGATCTTGATATACCTCATGAATTATTTGAATGGAAGTGGAACTGGATTTCTCATGGAGAGACTTTTCATGTTCTTGATGGTCAACAAAATAGGAGCATGATAGAGGGTGACTTGGAATTACGAGGGGAGACTCTTGAATTGGCTCAAGGGGTTGTGGATGACATGGCTGGCTTGAAGGACTTGGCATGATGCTTGAGGATTCTTTTGTATGTTCAAGTATATGTGTTGAATGCCATGGCGACATTGATTCCTTTCTTGTAGCCCTTGGGTCACATCCTTTGTAGGTGGATGGGTGGATTGAGGTAATTCCATATGTTTACATTTGAAATGTTTGAATTTAGGGTGTGGATTTGATGGAGGATTAGAGGATGATGGGTGGAATGAAGAGTTTGATGGGTTAGAAGGTAGAGAGGCCAATGGATGAGGATTAGGACATGGTGAATTAGGGATATGAATTTTATTGGATGGTGGTATGATAAAGTTATAGGGTGTATGACCTAGGTTAGTATTCCCCTTGTCAATGGTTGCATTAGAACATACGAAGAAGTGGATGGATTATATTGGTATGAGGTGGAAGGGGATGACACATTAGGTTGAGGTGGCATTGGTTGATAATGAATGGATAGGGGATGATGTTGTGGTTGTTGAATTTGACAAGTTGAAATGAGATTATTGGCTTGAGATAGGAGGTGTTGGATTTGAGGTGATTTAATTTGTTGAAAATATTGGAAGAGGGTTTGAAGGATTTGTATGGTTTGGTGGTCTAGGGGTTGGGGTATTTGGTTAAGTGTTTGAAGGAGGTTTCAAAGTTGGGATGCAAGGGATTTGTGTTTGAATATGGGCATGGTGTCACACATGTGTGTAAGCTCTTGCACATCGATTTTTTCCTCAAAGTATGCAACATAGTTCATGTCATCATTAGAGTTGGTAGGAGGAGCCCTACGAAGTATGATTTTAGGTTTAGGTTTTGTTTCATTATTTTAACTAGGGAGAGGGCCTCCTTGAATTATGATCTTGGGCTTAGGTTTTGTCTCATGATTTGGCCTAGAGGGATATCCCCCTTGGATTATGAATTTGGGCTTATGATTAGGATTGGGATTGTTTATGATTAGGACCATTTTGACAAGTGGTGACTAGGACTAGGTTGGTGATGGTGACGATGTGGAATGATTAGCTTGGATGACTTGGATTGATTTGGATGAAATGAATGTGATGTGGCTAAGAAGGGTGATTATTATGAAAGTGATGGGATATGAATGTGTTGGAAGAAGGTGTAGAGTGACTTGTCCTTATGTGTTTGGTGTTTAGATTGATTTGGAAATGTTTAAATGAATGATCACACATGTACACACATAAATCACTCATGCAAGACACATAAGCAAGTTTGAATTTTGAAATTTGAAGAATGTAATGATGATTATGAAACAAGCACACTTGGAAGACACATCAACAAGCCCTATGACTAGTCAAGTGGGGTATGGCCAATTAGGTCTCAAGCTAGTCTTCACAAGGTTTACTAAGGATGATTTGAAAGAAAAATCCTGCCACACAGCCTGGAGAAAGGGGTAACCCACCCTTCACCTTCACTTCCCAAAGGTATAAAGTTCTTTGGGGCTTAGCCAAGAGTGACAAGATTTTAACTCCCAAACAAGCGTGTCTTTTGATTCACATTTCAATTGAGGTCATCCCCAGGGGTGATGAAATCCCCTAGCAGGCCTTCTATGAAGGGTTTGAAAAAATAAAACCCAGTGAGGTGTTTGTGATCACACACACACTTGATTCACACTCACAGTTGTTAATTAACCCTTTAAAAAAATGAAATGTGTGGAAGAAAACAATGGAAGCACTCATTCTTTTTAGATCCCAAATCAAGATGTGATGGAAGACAATGGTTAATTTTAGTCTCAATTTTTGATATGTGATTGAAGACAAGATTCATTTTAAGCCAATTTCAATGATGTGATCAAACAAGATTTGATTTTATGCCCCAAATTGAAATGTATGACAAACAAGATTAAAGATGGAATGTGTGCACCTGATTGTTTTTGTCCTTAAATATGATGTATTTGATTGATGCCACTGTTGTTCCAGCTCCTTAGATACCCCTGAAAGTCACCAAGACAAGAAGAAACACAAACTTGCAAGCCAAAGTGTGATTAAGTCCAAAAACATGCAATCTGTTAAAAATCTAAACTAGATTAAAAATTAGAAATCTAAATTACTTTAAAAAGTTAAAAATCTAAATTAAATTAGAAATTAGGAATCAAATTAAATTAGAAAATTAAAAAAAAAACTAAACTAAATTTAGAAACTTAAATTAGAAACTAAACAAAATTAGAAAACTTAAAATCTAAATTAAATTAATAATAATCTAAATTTAAAATTAAATCTAAAAGGTTACATCTAAATTCAATTAGAAAGGTCTAAATTTAAATCTAAATTGAAAAAAAAACTAAATCTAATTTAGAAAAATCTAATCTAAAATCTAAATTAGAAAAATCTAAATCTAACTAAAATCTCAATCTAAACTAAAATTAAAATAAAAAAATAAAAAACTAAATTAATACTAAAACTAATCTAAGAAATCGTTGATCAAAGATTTTAGCCAATACAATTATTCAAATCTATAGAATGGCCAACCGCAGGATTTTGAAGGATTTCGACCATGAGCCCGATAGAGTGCAGAGAGGTGAATGGGGACTGGTCGCCACTAGTGGTGGTGATCTCTGGAGTGGGGGTTTAGATTGTGACAAATGGAGGGTGAGTGGTGACCATGATAAATGGGCGGCAATGACAATATTCATGCAACACTAATAAAGATTGAATGTGATAAACTTAACCAATTTCCAATGCATAGCAGAAAAATTGAAAACAAAGAGAGGAGATATGAGTCAAATACAGAATGCAGCGAAGTCAAATCTGAATGCCTTGATTTTGATAACACTAAGATATTAACAATGACAGTAGTGGAATCACTTGAGTATTTCCAAGAGGGTGAGAAGGTTTACACAGGCTCCCCAGGATATGCCGATTAAAGGATTAAAGGTAGGACTGTAGCAGTACCCATGGATGACAAATACACCAACGATGTTGACAATGAATGAATAGCGTTGATCGTTGATAATCAAAGGATGAATCCTAGGTGCAAAGAACCAATTGGAGGAGACAACAGTGGCTAGTGAAGATAAAATCCAATGGAGAACTCAAATGCAACATGATATGACCACCGGTTGAGAACTTGTGGAAGAGAAATTCAAACTAACCAACTAGATCTGGATGACGCAAAGATTGTGATGGGAACTGACATTGTTGGAAATGCACTATGGAAGTCTGCGTAATAATGATTATGATGGAAACAGGGACATAATGATGCAGTGATAAATAGAGTCAGCGAGAGGTTGAGAGATGAGGATGTCAGTGAACAAGGAGAAGTTGATCCACACTTTTCACTGGAAATAAATGCCGATCAAACAAAATATCTGATGATTCAATGCCGATGAATGCCTTGGATCATAATTCTCAACAAGTTGCCAACAAAACACTGCAAGAGGCCGACAACTATAAATGGAAAAAAAGGACCACAGGTGAATGTTTGATGGGCTCGACAATGAATGGAAAGTTAGTGAAGGTGTTGAGGAAGGCTTGGCTGAGCGGAGATCAATCGGGGATTTGACAGAAGGTGTTAGGGGTTACACGCAGGCAAGAGGTTGAAATGGGAGTGGATGAACGAAGGTGGCGCAAGTCGCTACCACTGGTGGTGATGACTGGGTATGGTCGACAACAGTGGGGGACAATGGTATGCAGAGTGGTTGGAGAGTACAAGAGGTGGCGACCAGTGATAAAAAATGGGTGGCGCTAGGAGAATTTTTTGAGGTCATTAGGGTTTGACTATCAACGGTAACTGGGAGAAATGAAATTGGTGGGAATGTGAGGAGAAAGGGTTGGTGACCAGAGAGATTGGAAAGGAGGATGAGAAATCAACTAGGATTTTCCTTTAATCACCATGAAACCTACAAACATAAACTTTGAACAAGAAAAATATAACTATATGACATGCAAAAATATGGGTGCATGCCCCACGGTGGGCGCCAAATGTAGATAGGGAAAAATCCAATCTTAATGTTGAAAACAACGAACTAACTAAACCCTATCAAACACCATGAAGTACAAACTAAAATGAAAATGAAAATAAACAAAAGAAATGCAAACCGATTCTCAAACTAGACTTGATTGACCTTCATGGCTCTTCTCCACTTGCATAAGAATGCGATATTTTGAAGGTTGATTTTTGAAGGAATGTTAATTGCTCACTATTGCAACATAACGACTTGATGATGATGACAAATGGAGAATGATAGAGACAGATGAAAGATTGAGGAATGATTTTGATAGAATGAAGATGCTAGAAGAAGATCCGATCCCAAATGGCCTATGAAAGGTTAGATTTATAGAGTTTCTATGTGGACGAAGAAGAAGATTCAACAAGATTTGATTTTTGCTTTATTTGATCAAAGAGGAAATAAAACAAGATAAGATAAGATTTTAAAAAGATTGAAGGATTATGATTTTCTCTTTTTAAGGAAATAAATCCTGAAAAAGATGAGAAGGATAATTGATGAATTATCTAATTAAATAAATTAATTAGATACACATGAGTTTAGAATTTGGAAAGAAAGCGAAAAGATCTTTTTAATATTTTATTAATTAAATAAATATTTGATTTATTTAATTAATGTTGAATTTATGATTTCATCAATTAAATAATATACATTATTTAATTAACATTAGAAGAATTAATAGAAATGATTTAATTAATTAAATAATATAAATTATTTAATTAACATTAGAGGAATGGATGGATTATGCATATCAAGGGACTGAATGAAATTAGTCAAATAAATAAGATTTATTTAACTAATTAGATGATGACATGGGTACTTAGGGAAAAACATACTACAAGATGTCTAAATGATGCAATGTTGTGACAAGGTATCGTAAGAGGACATTTTTAGGTGTCTACAATGACTATGACAAAGATTAATGAGCAAGTGGAGGAAAATGGATGAATTAAAAATTAATAAATAATTAATTCATGAGACAAGAATATTTGACCAAGATGCATTTAATTAAAATGATTATTCAATCATTTTAATTAAATGAGAGAAAATGGAAAGGGGACATTAAATAATTAACTTACATTAATTATTTAATGGAGGAGAAAATGACAAGGGATAATTAAATAATTTTGATAATTATTTAATTATAGAAGAATCAAAAGACAAATGAATAGATAAATAATTAATAATAATTATTTAACTATAGATGAAATGATGAAAGACAAATAATTAAATAAATAATATTTTATTTAATTATTGAAGAAAGGGATGTTAGCAACACGATTAAATTTATTTAATCAAACTAGATAGAACAAAGATTAGAAAGTGAATTAATTAAATAATTAAAAATTATTTAATTAATAGAGGAATATGATAAAGGATAATCAAATAATTAAGGGTATGTAATTATCAGAGGATGATGACCAAGAAAAATGATGCTCACAGACTTAGGACATTTTTTAGTGTCTACATTTATAATCAAATAATTTAAAATTCACAACTAAGAGATTGAAAACCCAAGATGCTAATGAAATGCTTGTGGTATTTATATTCTCAGAATTCTCTAATAGTCTCTCCTCTCCAAATTGGTGCAATCTACTTGATGGAAGAAGCAAGGGAAGATGGGAAACTAAACTAAGAGGGAAATGGTAGTTTGTAATGTATCTATTGTATTGAAAGATGCAAAGCTACAAAAAAATTATGGAGATACCATGAGGGTTGTGTGGAGCATAGATGTTACAATAAAAGTATAGACTTAGGCTCAGAGACATCTAGAGTTAACCATTGAACTTACTCAAACAAAAGAGAGGAAAAAAAATAAGAATTCTTATAGGAGAAATCAATAAACAACCAAAGACCCATCATGAATCCATTTGGGGGTTTATATATAGGCTTAGAATATCTATTAAAATTAACATTGGCAAGAACTTAAGAGTTGAAAAAAGTAGGTATGGTTAGAACTAGGTTATTCCTGAGATCAAGGCCAAAAATGGAACTAAAAGTTTCATGCATCCATCAATAATTTTAAGGTTGGTCCTTTTATCAGTGAAGGTCACCCCTTTTTCCAAGGTAGGTCACTAATTTCTCTAGGACAAGTTGCTTAGGTGTGCTTGGGCAACCCTACGTTTTGAAGGAAAAAATTGTAGTTTTTATGGAATTAGAAGACATGCAAGTAAGGTGAAAGTATATGAAGGATGAGACAAGAATGAGGATGCTAGAGTTAAAAAGTAGTCATAAAATAATTAATTAATCATTAATTAATTATTATGCCCCCTTTTAATTTACTACACTTAAGCTAAACCTATGAGTGTTATTCTATTATTAGGTAATATGCTTTTTTGTCTCGTAGCATACGATGAGGACACTTGTCATAATCTAAGGATATACTCACCTAGGGTTTATTTTTTATTTTTTAATAGGATTCATTAATTTTATTCATTCATTTACAAATATTATTGCATCAATACAATTATCAAATTGTTGAGAAAAATCTATTGCTTTCATTTTTATTTGTGATAGGAGTTTTGCTTGCAAGTGATTTACAAGAGATGTGGGGTTCACTATCAACTCCAAAATGGTATTAGAGCACCAAATTTGTGACTTCCTTTCCTTTTTAAGAGATTGAACCTTGAGGAAAAAATTAGTGCATATTAGAGAAAAATAGACCTTGTCATTGAGTCTAGAATGTCCAAAAACCTTAAGATTGACTATTCATTCACCAAAATCTAAGCAAAAGAATTTATGTATTTTTTGTAGGCATGTTTTTTAGTTTAAAATTTTGTACAACTATATGGAATCCATACAATTATATGAATCATATATATCATACGTAGTCATACATGGTCGTACCTACAGTGTCAATTGTGTGCAAGAATTTGGTCTCTACGTAATTCCCAACGATTATGCACATTTTTTCGACAACCTTGCATAATTTGTCAATGATCCTACGTAAAAAAATTGTGTGTGTGTGTTTCTATTCAAAAATTGGTTTTCCCAATTGGTGATGTGTTTTCCCAATAAGTGACATGTTCTCCCAACCTTTTTATGCCAAAAATTGATAAGGTGACATGCATTTTGTGGCTATTGTCACGATATTTCAATAATTTCTATTTTTTTGGTGTCATCAAGTTTCATCACTCAGGTACCACTTGCACCCAACCTCCTCACCACTCTTGTCACTACATCACCCACTTTGTCGCTTGTCCCAACACCAAAATAGGAGCTTGTGATCATATTCACATCTAGAGCCTACTACCTAGTTTTAGCCCCTAGCACCAACAATCGGACCACCCTAAGACCAGGGGAATGAGATATTTAGCCCTTGCACACCTTCACAATCCAAGTTGGACAAGTTTTTCAAATTCAATTATAAATTAGGTGTAAAAACTTAGATTTTTGCAAATGAAATATCATCAAAAATATGGTTCCAAGACCTATCTAGTGCAATATTACTTTTTTTGGATTTTGTTGGTGAAGCTATTGTCTGTTGAAGTTAGATCTACCTATTTTCATTCAAAGGCTCATAAATTTTGACTTGGAGCTCCATTTTTTGTGATCCTTACAACGCTATAAATCTAATTCAACCCTCTACATAGATCTTAGACCTATTTTTCCAAAATATTTATTAGGTACATGTTATTTTCATTAGATCTCAAGTTTTCCCTTTTGGTTTTTTTAAACGTGAAAAAAGGTGAAACTTTTTGGATCAAGGGGTTATTTTATTGCATTGTGAGTGCATTTATTATTTCTTCTCTTTCAATTTATATAATTTTTTAGAAAAAATCATGGATCCAACCCACATATCTCCACTCACTCCATACAATTACTATGGGTGGAAAAAATAAATGGAGATTCATTTGAAAATATAAGGGTTGTATAGAGTGACAATGGGTACAAAACTTGAACCAATAGGAGTTACTGAGAAGAGAAAATGGTTTAACATATGTGTTGAAGATTTTTGGATATTATGTATATCTATTTATCCTAATCTCCTATTTCATGTTGACTCTTGTACTACACCCAATCAAATATGGAATCAAATTTAGTCCTTGTTTGGAAAGCAATATACATTGAGAAGTTTTTAGTTGGAGAATGAACTTATTGGTCTAAATCCTATAGATTTTGATAGCATCTAGAAATTCTTCACCAAATCAAGTCTCTCAGATTGCAATTGACATAATCTGGTATTAAGAAACAAGACTCACAGATGATTCTTCCCATCCTTTCCAAGATTGGTCTTGATTATTCAGTACTTGTTTCTTCTTTTTATGTTACTAAAAATTCACTCAGTACTATATTTAATATGCCTTCACTTGATTATTTTACATCACTCACCAGGAGCATGCAAATTTGGCCCAAATGGGTGCATTCAATTCCTCCAAACCACATGCTATTATTGCAACACAAGGAACCAAAGTTCAAAAGGATTCAAATAATAAAGATAATAAATAAAAACATAATGATTCCAAGAACAATGAGAAAAAAAATGAATCACATTTTCAAGATACCTTTGAGTCCTCTACCTCTTATAAGGGGGAATCATCTAAGAAGGAGAGAATGAAATGTGAATATTGTAAAAAGTCAAGTCATGATGAGAATCAATGTTATGAAAAACATATCGATGAGTTGAAACACCTTCTATGTATGAATCATATGAAATTTCCTTCATCTATATCATTTGGTACATCCTCTTCTTTCAAATCATCACTTGTACAATTAGGATTAACTATTATGGAAAGTAGAGCAGACAAGATGAAAGGCCACACACTTTTGCATTCATTGATATTCAATCAACCCAATGGATTCTTGATTTAGGATCCTGCCATCAAATTGCTTCATATCGGTATGTTCTCTTCCTACGAGCCTTATAGTTCACCAAAAATACTAATGGGGTAAAAAAATTATTAGAGTGTTTATGGGAAAGGATTTATTGATATTGAAAATGACACATTTCATGATGTACTTTGTGTTCCTTCACTATCCTCCAATATCATTTTCATATATTAGATTGCACACAATGGGGTAGGGAAGGAAAATGAGTTCACACCTTATTCAATTCTTATTAGAGACTTGTAGACTGGAGATACTATTATAGTTAGAATAATTGATCATGTTATATTCATTCTTACACTTTTCTCTTGATGATCTTGCAGTACCATTGATTTACACTCTCATGCATCTAGGGTGGATCAAATATCTAAGGATAATTTTGGTCACTTTAACCTATGTGTACTTCTATCTACCTTAGTTCACGAGCCTTGCATTGAGCTTCCACATCTTTCATTTGCAATGATTAGTTTATTTCAATAGGATGGTACTTGTCTTTTAATTTTAGCTTTGTGGGATGATTTTCTCCTAACATTGCAACATTATTTATTGAGTAACACATTACAAATATTAGGGACATGATTGAGGATATTCACTTCCTCTTTAATGATAACTGCAACCCGCTTGTCATTATTTCATCATTTCCTTTAGAGTTCTACAAGGATCTTCACAGATGTTTGGATTTTATTTATTTGATATGGCATATTTTGACACTTGAGAAATTTTTTGATGCACTCATCATGATAAATTTTCTCGCATATCTTTTCAAGGAGTTTCTTCTACATTGTCTATTGGATTGTTTCTTCCTAAGGGGAGGAACATTATTTTCCAATCTTTTATCATCATCAATATTCTTCTTTAAGATTTCACTTTTGGCATAAGAGCTCCTTCCTCATGGGGGGATATTCATTGTCTCTTTTTTTTTCTCCTATGGGGGATCTTTATTGTACTTATGTGATTGAAGCGATAATTAGGGGGAAATTTTGAGTCTTACTTTCTTTTTTCACATGTATGCTTTTATTTCTTTTTTCTCTTATTTGGAGAGGTTTTTTTTACATGAGGTTTTATCCTTATCTCTAGTTATAATATATTTATTTTTTTGTACATGGGTACCTCATTAGGCCTTGTAGTTGGAACCCATTCATGCATCCATTCTTGCATTCTTCATCATATTTTTAGATTTTACCTAAGTTGTACTTAAGGAGGGTGTTAGAGTAAAAAGGTAATAATCTAATGATTAATTAATCATTAATTAATTATTAGGCCCTCTTTTACTATATTACAATTAAGCTAAAATTATGAGTATTTTTTATTATTATATTATGTGATTTTTTATCTCAAAACACGAGATGAGAAAACTTTTTGTTGGTAAGAGAAATGGGGAAAGTGCAGTCTGAAGATATGTACCCCAACACTCCTTGTGTAGTATGTTTAGACCCGAGAAGACATAGTAAGATATGTTGAGATTATGGATGCACAGTCCTTGAAGCTGCAGTCTTCGATGGAGGAC
The DNA here is from genome assembly GCA_007258455.2 of Sequoia sempervirens. NCBI lineage: Eukaryota > Viridiplantae > Streptophyta > Pinopsida > Cupressales > Cupressaceae > Sequoia > Sequoia sempervirens. The sequence goes on from VDFB02000003.1 coordinate 17,273,380, forward strand.
CTTTGAGCCAGGAAAGATGATCAACCACAAAGAAAGTGTTGCAACAATGGAATGCTGATTAAAGATTCTATTGATAATATATTGATATTGGATATTAGATATTGGATATGTTACAAATGAACAAGATGCCTTATTAAATAGGAAAGAGGTAAACCCTAATATGCATGAGATGTTGCCATGTGTCTTGATCTAACAACATGTGACAACATGTGAACCCTATCTAGATGATCATTAAATGTTGAGATAAGTTCTAGAGGGACAACTCATCTTCTAGAAGGAATCTTATCCCACCAAACAAGGAAGGGAATATTATCCCATTTATTAAATGATTTATCTAATAATGCAACCTAGGACTTAATTAATTAAATGCAAGACCTAAGTTAACTTATGCTAGTGTAATAATTAATTAATTACACTAACACCCCCATAAGTTCAACTTGGGGAGGTAGATGCAATGATTATGCAGAGATGATGATTGATGATGGGTCCCGGCTACGAGGCCATGTTAGGTACCCATGTACATGAAGATGCATAAAATCTCCCACAATCGGAGAAAAGGGGAAAACCCAGTAGGAACAAAACCCCTCTCCAAAAAGGAGATGAAAAAGAAAAAATGTGAGATAAGATGGGAAGGATGGAGGACTCCCAAATACCCCCCAAGTACATCATCCATCACATGGATACAATAGAGAGACTAAATAGCCCCCCTAGAAGATGATATCACCTGCAAAAAAGGTAAGTGTTTGAAGATAGAACATGATCCAATTTCAACAAACAACTTGTCTTCCTTTCGGAAGAAAGAAAACCATCTGCAAGTGGAGATATGCTTCCCATTCCGGATAGGAATTGAAGGAAGGAAGGATGAAGGTGGATGATGGTATCTCTGAACTTTTCTCAAATGTCTCCTTGCCTGATGATGAAGATGCCACAATCAATGAAGAGGGTGACAAACCAAGATGATGCAGAAACAGATGTTGAACAATATCCAAAGACTAAGATGGAATGAATATGATGGAGACTTGATAGCCCCCCCTGAATGAAGTGTCCTCAAAACCATTGAAAGAAGTATGAAGCAAATCCAATGGTGGATGCTGAAGAAACCTCAAATCCTGAATGGAATGACAGGGAAGAAGTCTCAGATATGAAATCTTTGAATAGAGGAGTGATACCCCCTCGAGAATGTTTTCCAAACCTGTAGAAGTAGCCAAGTCAATGAGGCCTAAAACAAAGCCATCCTGTAATGCCAAGTCTGAAAAACTGAATGTGTCCTGATGGATGATGATGGTGGAAGCCTTAATCAATGACTCTGGACAAGGAATCACTGATTGTGAAGGGATACCAACTGTCTCTGATGAAGAAGAAGCACCAAAAGTAACCTTGTCAACCTCTTCAGAAAGATCAAGGCAATCAACCTCCTGCACAACAATATCATCGTGGGGAACATGATCTGAAGAATGAAATTTTGAAGCATGATCATCAGGGAATGGTGGAGTATCTAAATCTCCATATAGCTCCCAAAGTTTAATCCAAAGGATATGAGGACAATCACAATGATCAATAACATTCAAAACATCACAATCAACTTGCATCACAATGATCTCCAAAACAGTGTATCTACAACAACTCCAAGCAAGTTCATGAATACCTTCATTTGGATGGGGAACTATACCATACAGATGAGGCAATAGATCAAGTGACTGGAGATGGTGGCTGATCCCATCTCGCCATTGTGAATAGTTACCCTCGTGCAACATAACAAGAGAAGAAGTATATGCAAGTCCCATAATGAAATTTCTCCACAAAAAAGACACTGACCTTCAACAACAAATAAATACTTTCAAATATGATGGATAACTAAAGTGATGCAACCCAGATCAAAAAATATTTTCCCAAGCTTCAGGATGTCTAGGTTATTGAAAAAATGCACCAAACTGAAAAAATTAATGCAAGAGTACCTGGAGCTAAAACTGATCAGGGGATCTAGACTGATGAAAAAAGCTCTGAATCACCTTCCTGATGCCGCCGGAATCACTGAAATCCGACAATCTGATGAGAAGTTATGAGACTTTATGTCCAAATTAGGGTTTTGTCTTCAGTTGGCTGTAGAATTTTTTGCAAGAAAAAATTTGTAGAACTGATGTCACCACTGGAAAGTACATGAAATTCCCTTTCTGACGGTATATTGTTTGCAAAAATTTGATATCCTGGGTGAAAGTTGTGATCAAATGAAAAAAATGCCTATAGGAGGCACTTCGCAGGCTAAATAGGGTCAAAAAATTAGCCCCTCCGGGCTTAGCACCTGGTCGCTGATATGACCATGATCCGTGCTATGGAAAAACAAGTGGGGCCACTGGGAAGAGCTGGGCGGTGCCGAGGCGGCACCGCTGGTGGAGTAGAGCCCTCGGTCGTCGGCGGGAGAAGATTCAATGGGCCGGCGGTAAGACTACATCGGTGAGCTCGGGCAACGGCAGGCCGATGGGAGAGGACCCCACTTGGACGGGACTGTGTGATGTGACAGGTTCGTCCAGAGTACGACCCTGCAGGATTTGAATTTGGCCAACGGAAAAAAAACTTTGCAGAATAATGAATAAAGTGGCCGATTGTATAACTTTGATTTTTAATATTGCTTTTATAGCAATTAAAAATGAAAGACTTTCAATATTAAATATTTTCCAAATTTATATAGTTTGCAAACAAAGCCAATAGAATTAACCAAACCCCAAATTCTTAATATATGATGCCGACCAAAATAAAATGCCGATGGACTATAGTCCAAAATATTAAGCCCGATGTCAGCAATGATTTAAAAATGCAGGTCGCCTGAAATATTTTTCCTTAAACTATAGGAAAATGCCAAATATATATTTTTGCCAAGAAATAATGCAAAAAACCCTGATTTTTTTTTGAAAAATAGAAAATGGCCTACGTATAAAAAAAATTTGCCTCAGAGGACAACTGACCGGTATGATTTTTCACTGCAAATTGTACGGATCATACGATTGATTTTGCAAACCCAAAAATACCTCTGAAGCTCCCGGGATGATGTATCCAATTTAGATGAATGGGTAGGTGATCCTAGGGTTTTGAGGCCTTCTAAAGACAATGGCGAGCTCGGATCTGACTCTATCTGCTTCAGAAATCAGCTTGGTCCCTGAGTGGAAACAAGTAGCCTTCAATGGGAACCTTCAAGCCTACGGGAATCTCACACACCAACTTTCTTGATCCTAGGTTGATGTTTCACTGGATAAGCTCTGATACCATGTTGAGATTATGGATGCACAGTCCTTGAAGCTGCAGTCTTCGATGGAGGACCTTTGAGCTAGGAAAGATGATCAACCACAAAGAAAGTGTTGCAACAATGGAATGCTGATTAAAGATTCTATTGATATTGGATATTGGATATTGGATATGTTACGAATGAACAAGATGCCTGATTAAATAGGCAAGAGGTAAACCCTAATATGCATGAGATGTTGCCATGTGTCTTGATCTAACAACATGTGACAACATGTGAACCCTATCTAGATGATCATTAAATGTTGAGATAAGTTATAGAAGGACAACTCATCTTCTAGAAGGAATCTTATCCCACCAAACAAGGAAGGGAATATTATCCCATTTATTAAATGATTTATCTAATAATGCAACCTAGGACTTAATTAATTAAATGCAAGACCTAAGTTAACTTATGCTAGTGTAATACTTAATTAATTACACTAACAAGATAAAAAAGCATGTGTGGTACTAGTCTAGAGGGAATACATATCATATAACATAATAACAACAAAGAAAATATTCATACATTCATGAAACACATATATAATCCTTATAACTCCTTATATTATATCATAAGTAGGTATAAAAATCAAGTCTTAGTCCCTACTCTGATATCTATCCTTTTATCTATCTCCTCTATCTATTTACTATAATTTAAATTATATATATACATGTATTCCCTTTAAGGGAAATTACTCCTAACTATGGCTAGTGTCTTTTCTCGATACCATGCATCTTTAGCGATAGTATGCGGTATGCTTTGTTATTGCCTTTAACCTGCCAACATCATCCTCCATTTTAAAATGATGTCTTATCTTCAAGATATGATGCTTAGCTAGGAAGGATATGTTGGTATTAAATATTGAGTCTAGCCATGGTCACTTTCCAGTGTGCCTATGCTTGCTAGAGTGTACCTATCTACCCTTGGATCTATACCACTGTATGTTCAACCTCCTAGAGAGTGGTAGGGATTGAAACGGTGGTAGTTATTTGTTTATCTTCCTTCAAAATGAGTTGTAGGAATTTCAACTCGCTATCAACCGTCTGCCTCAATTATTGTATTTGTTCTTTTAATAGCTCCATTTGAGTATGGAGTTGTTGTAGCTAAATGTGAATATTTTGTATTTGATCCCTCATGGATCCAAATGATTCCTGCAATGGATCATAGGCCACTTGTGTGATCTAGTCTTCCAACTGAATTATTTGGTTGTGGAGGTTCTTTTTTGTATTTGGCCACTATAAACAAATTGGTATATCACTCTGACCTCTTTGATGGTATATTTGATTTTCTAGATATGTTGTTTGAGCTAGGAGTGTGTAGTATCACATATCTTGGTGAACTACTTGATAATATTTTTAGTCAGCTCTTCTTGGGCCTTTTTACTAATGTCGGCCTTTGTAGAGGTAAAGTTTTCTTACAGACTATCCACTAGTTGTGATAGCATAAGTGAGAAAGATGGGGTATAACATTCTACAAGGTAAGCACAACATCTTCCAATTGTTTGACCTATTGGACATGCTTGTTGAATAGTTCTTCTAGAGAAGTCACGTGGAAGATGTCCCCTAATTGTATCTTTTATAGGGGCAACATACCAGATAAGTTTACTTGGGACCCCACCAATGGCACTTGTAGTAGTTGCGAGGATAGTGTCAGTTGAATCTACGGATACTAGGCTAGGAAGTTTTTGATTGTGGAGATAGCATCTAAGGGTGTAGATACTCTTATGGAATCTTCCTTGTTCTTCTCTTCTTCTCCTTTAGAGCCCTCCACCTTTTCTTCTTATATTTCCATGTCCCCTCCCATGGTAGTCCCTATTTCTCTAGGAGTGTCATTCTCTGAAGTTGGGCCCTCGACTTGGTCTTGGCCCTTAGTCATTTCCTCATAAAACTTCTAGGTGGTGTTCTTTGTTTCCTTCTAGATGGCCTCTATGTCCTCTGAATCATCTGTCATGAGTATGTCAATTTGTTGTTTGGTCTGAAGCTCTTCTGCTTGTGCCTATGCCAAGGCTTGATTTTATTCCTATGTAATGTTTGGGATAATTGTGGATATTTCTCGCTCCTTTATTTCTCCATCCCTTTCCAAGGCCTTAGCCCATTTTCCCCTTATTTTTGCCCCAATTTCTTCTAAAAATTCTTTCATTTCCTCTTCAAGGCCTTTATTGGAGTGGTTTACATAATGCACTAAACTTTGAATTACTCTATCTTTATTTTCTTTATTATAATCCTCATACATTTTGAGGAGTCATGGTAACATTCCATGGTGGATAATGGAATTATAGGTTTCCAACAAGTTAATTGGTTCTTGAGGTTGCTTTGGGGATTGTTGTTCTAGATTAATCTTTGGTGGCTCTAGAGTTGCCTTTGATGGCTCTGGTTTTTTTTTGGGGGTAACCAGAGTATGTCATCCTCTTTTCTTCTTGTGAAGAGGTTGCTTGAATTATTCTTATTATTCTTTTGATATCTCTTTTATCTCAACTACATTTTCCTCCTCCACCATCTGCCTATTGGCCCTCTATTTAGGCCTTGCATGTTTGGTTCTTTTTAGGGCTTGTGGTGGCTTCCTTGGGAGACAATATTGGTGTAGATGTTGAGGTTCCTTTTGATTTCCCTGGTGGAGTGGTGTTGGACCTTGTTGATCTTTTCCTAAAAGGTTCTAATTGCACTACGACAGTCGCAAACTACTAGAACCCTCCTTCTAGTATGCACCATTTCTTGTAAAGTTTTCCTTTATTCTTGTATAAGTTCTCCTTAGCCTCCTGGCCAATCTTCTTGTCCATGACTTCCTTGTATGTCTTGAACCTTTCTGTAGAAGTATCCTTGGGATGTCAGAGCAAGGTTTTTTCATAGGCATCTTCCTCCTATGTAGAAACTTCATATGGTAACATCAACATTCAAAATCTACGAGGTTCAACTGCCTCCATGTATATAAAGTCCTTGTCCACTATGAATGCTATGGTTTTGATGTTTTTTGTGTGGATGTGAATGGGACCCTTTCCCTCTATTGCATTTGTTCTTGGAAGGTTATGAAAAACCCCTAGTATGCGGATTTGCATGCTTGTTGGTCTAGGAACTAGCACATGTGACGTTTGATTTGTGCAACTATTGTCTAGTTGAGTTGCTAGACCTTACCCTTAAAGTTTGGTAGCCCATTTAGAAAAAAAAAACATTAAACAAATGAGTAATGTGCCATACCATAAATGGTACTTAGAATTCTTATTTTTTTGGATATTCTCCAGTAGATGCTCTCTCATGAATTTGCACAAGTCAAAGCCTTTGCCTTCTACGACCATTTGGTAAGTAGTGTGAATGATGATGTTGGTTAACATAGTAGATTTTGTGATCCATTCCCATCATCGCATATTAGACTCTAGGGTTTGTGATTATTTTCAGGCTCAAACTTCTATTTTCAAAAGTCGCTGCAATTAGCCTCTCGACCTCATTGTTCTTGATGGCCTTTTTGGCCAAATTTTTTCCCAACATTTTTAACCTTGTTACTATGTGGATGACCTCCTTTATGATTTTGTAGGGTTTATCCAAGTATATGAATTCATCATGTACCTTGGGGCCATCCCACAATAATGGGTCTCAAACTTGGGACATCCTAATTTTTTTCCTGAAATCACATTTTTTAGAAAATTAATGATTTAAGCCTTGAGGGGTTCCATTTGAAGGGTTTTAATTGACTAGGGTTAGATAAGATCCCCTTAGATCAAACCCCCTTGTATAGAACCCCTCTAGTCTTAAATTAGACCCACAACAGAGTCTCCTTCACACCTATCAAAATACTGACAAAAAACCACCTTTTATTTACCTTTTGAGGGATCAAATAAAGTCATTTAAAATTATGTTTTGTAAGTATGTAACCCTTATTATAATCTTTCCAAAAAATTATAATTTTGAATATTTTTAATTTTATTATTATATTTGTATTTTATTTCTTGTGAATGTAGTTTTTTCACCAAACATCAAGCTATTTGTTTCACACACATGGAAAAATAAAAAAATAGAGAAAAAAGATTCTAAAAAATATGTGTGCACTAGCTATTGATTTCATTATTTCAACAAAAAAGAAAAATTCAATACATGCAAAATAAGTTATGTGTGACAACATAAACCTATGTCCAAATTATAATTACTCTGACTTCAAAAATTAATTAAAAAATATTTACAATAGATTTTTTTTTTTAAATCTATATTTAAAAAAAATATAATTTAATTCTTTCCATAATTTTTTTTTTGTGTGACGACATAAACATCACTTTTAAAAAATGTTGTTTACTATAAAAATAAGTTATTAAAAGTTATGTTAAAAAAATTCACAATTTATTTTTAATATTTTAAAAATATATATATTTAAAATCTACACATAAATCCTCAGAAATCACTAGTTCACATCATCTCCAAATTATTAATGGTTTAGTTACTATAGGTTTCATAAAGTGAAAATATGGTGAAAAATGTTGATTTCAATGTCCTACTTTAGCCAAAAAGTAGGACACAGTATCGTGGGCTAACCCCTTGCTCAGTGCAATTTGGACCCATGCATCCTCATCACAAAAATATGGGTAGTCCTTCCAAATATCGATATTTTTCCACCTGATTTCCATATAATCTACTTTGTACATTTTGTCATCTTCCTCCAACAACTTGCATTAGAGGTCTTCTACTTGATATGACTGATTTCTACTATCTGCTCATGGATGTATTTACAAAAATCCTTTAAGTAGATGACATTATGGGGTACTAACGAGAATGCTCCATCTTTTTTGGTTTCCAGTGCCTTGTAGGGGTACCTTTTGAATGTGGTTCTGGGTTTCTCAGAGATCTTGACTACTATAGGAGAAGCCATTTTAGCGCAGGTGAGTTTTTTTAACGGGTTTTTGAAAATATCAGTAGACGCTAAGTGAAAACTTGGAGTATGATGGCAAGTATGAGGACTAAATTCAAACAACAGTGTTATATAGAGTTGGGTTAGTGGGGTATGAGTTGTGATCTAAGTGAGGTGGTAGCTGGTCGTTAGGTTGATTTGATGGGTGGTTTGTTATGTTTTTGATTGCATCATTCCTAAGGTATAACTATGGTACATTACATTGTGTGTCTATGACTTTTGATATCTTTAATCTGGCGATAGGTGGTAATGTTTTAAGTGTGCTCCATTAATGTGGCTTGCTATGAGTGTGCCACTTAGCTATCTCAGTTTTATTGCTCCAGATTCGATTAATTATGGATATAATATGGTACTAGCCACCAAACCTTTAGCTTGACTTGTTTTTGAAATTTTCTATCATACAACACTAGATCCCCTAGTTGGAATGTTTTCAACCGTAGGTTCCAGTCATGCCATTCCTTTTGTCTTTGTTGTTTCAACTAATGGTTATACATAACAATTTTCCATAATTTATCTAGTTTTTCTAAATCTTCTATTCTTGTCATCAATGATTGATCCTCTTCTAATTGCAAAGTCAGTGTGGTATGCATGTTAGGAATTATGAAATTCATGGGTACTGTTGCATCCAAGCCATATACCAATTGAAATGGTGTGAATTTTCTAGTCCTCTTATAGGTTGTGCGATATGCCCATAGTATCATAGGTATCTTGACATCCCAATCTGTTTGGTTCCCATCACACATCTTTGTTAATGCTTTCCCAACTATTTTGTTGAGTGCTTCACTAGCTCTATTTGTTTGTGGATGATATGGAGAGATTCTATTATGTGTTATCATAAAGTTATGCAATAAGTACTTTATCATCCTATTCACAAAGTGTTTACCCTAATCACTCACTATGCTTAGAAGGAATCTGTACTGTGTAATGATATTTTTTTATAGGAACTTTGTGATGGTTTTGATGGTACAGTCTCTTGTTGGTTCTGCTTCTACCTATTTTTTTAGATACTCTACTTTGATTATAATGAACCTAGCTTTTGATTGCTTTGTCGGAAGGACAATTGGCCCTATAAAGTCAATTTCCCACTTCTCAAATGGGTTTTTCACTAAGACTAGTCTTAGGGGCATATCATCTTGTGTGGTAGGTCTCCCTACCCTTTAAAGATATCATATACTTTTGTGTGTTCTTTAGAATCTTTGTGTAAACTTGGCCACCATAGGCCTACCAATTTTACCCTTCTTGCGGTAGTTTCTCTAGAATTGTGACCTTCAAAAATTCCTTCATGTGCCTCCTTTAGGATGTATTTTCTCTCATGTTTATATAAAAATATTCTTAGGATGTCATATTTTCCTAAATGGTGGAGTTCTCCTTCTACTAGAGTATATGGTGTAGCTCTCTACACTAGTGATTGTTTGTCTTGCGGTGATATGTCTTTTGGAAATTCTTTGCTAGATAGTAAAACAATGTCTTCCAATTCTTCTGGTACCACACTGATTTGAAACAAGTGTGTACTAGGTAGTTCTTCTCCATGGGTATCTGGTTCTTCTCTCATTTTTATTCTTGACAAGTAGTTTGATCCCTAGTCATTCTTGTCGGGTTTCACCATAATCTTAACATTAAATTATTGGAATAACAACAACCATCTAGCTATCTGGCCATGGGTTATTGATTTGTAAATAAGTATTTGAGGGGTTCATGATCCATGAAGAAGGTGAATGGTGTAGACAATAAATAGTGTTTGTACTTTTTTAATGCATACACCATTTCTAGTGTTTCTCTCTCTGTTATAGTATAGTTCTTTTTTTCCACAGATAGCTTCCTACTAGTAAATGTTATAGGATGGTCCTTGTTCCCCTTAGGTTGGGTGATTATTGCACCTTTTTCTATACTAGAGGCATCAACATGAACATGGAAGGGATTGTTCCAATATGGAAAGCTTAAGATCGGTGCCTCTGTAATCCTTTGTTTTAATGTATCAAAAGCTTTTTGTGCTTCTTCATTCCATTCTATAATTTTGGTTTTATTTTTTAAAAGATCCTCTAACGAGGTTGTTATTCCAACATACCCTTTGATAAAATTTTGGTGATATCTTGTGTATCCTAAAATGTCTTGACTTGTAGAGCATTCTTTGGTGGGGGTAGGTTGAGGATTAAAGCCACTTCCATAAGTTCTACCATCAATCCTTCCTTGTATATGATGTGGCTAAGAAGTGTCCCATACGATATAAAAAACATGCATTTCTTTAGGTTTAGTGATATTTGCATGCTTTTGCACCATGTTAGCATCAGCTAAAGGACCTTAACATGGTCCTTCACAAGGTCATAGATTATCCAATCATCTTAGTATACATCCAAAAATTCATGAATAAAATCTTTAAAGGTATTGATAATTATCTGACTATATATTTTCTAGGCATTGTTGAGTTCGAATGGCATTACAATAAACATGTAGGAACTCCATTCAGTAGAAAACATTGTCTTTGATTGATCTCGTCTTCCTTGATTTTCACTTGGTGGTAACCAAAGAAGCCATCAATTAATGAATAGATCTCCCTTCTAGCTATGAATTCTAATATTTCTTCTATAAAAGGTATGGGGAATGGATCATGTAAGCAAGCTTTGTTTAACTCCCGAAAGTCAACACACACCCTTATCTCTCTAGTATTTTTTTTTGCACTACCATTGGACTTATAGAGTTTGTAGATCCTCTACTGATTTGGTTACTTTGATAGCTAACATCTTAGATCTATTTCTATTTTTACTTTCATCTTCTTGTTGGTATTTAATCTATACTATCTCTTCCATACAAGTTTGGCACCTTCTTTTAGTTGGATTTTCATAGCTTCAACCTCCTCCTTGATCCCTTTGATTTTGGTAAAGTTTCGGGGAAATATATCCTAGAATTCTACTAGGGCTTCTATAATTTGTGCAACTACCTTCTCGTCCCAATAATCTCCTATCTGGGCTAATTTAGGATCCCCTTCTACTACAATGTTTATTTATTTTAATTTTAGGGGTTCATTATAGTATTTATATTTTTTTGTAGTGGATTCCTCTATTTCCCTCTCCCCTTGCTCTATTTCTATATTTGATGTTTGGTCTTCTTCGTCATCTTGTACCACACAGTAATGTCTTTCTGGTCTAGATCCCTCCCATTCCATCCAATCAATGTATTCATATACTTATTATTTTTTAGATGGTATGGAATGGGATTATGGTATCGATATCTCACTTTCTTCTATCAGGTTGAAGAAAATTTCCTTCATCCAATGTAGTGTATGGATTTAGGGGTTTTCACCATAAAAAAGGAAAGATATGGACAAAATTCGTCGTTATTTCTTCCCAAGATCTGGTTTCGTCTCGTCTTTCTTGATCAATATACCATGTTCTTACCGTTGGACTTAATGTCCAACTTAAAATAGTTGTATATATAGTTTATTATTATATTCATAGTTTCCCTTCATACATATATATATATATGTATATCTATACATATATATATATATGTATATCTATATATATATATATAGATATATATATATATATATATATGTATATATATATCTATATATATATATATAGATATACATATATATATATACATATATATATATATATATATATGTCTACGTGGGGTTAAGTTAGGATGTCCCCTTTGTAAGGGGTATATCTTCATAGTCTCCTCTAGTAGAAATATGGCCTTCATTAGTGTTTTGAATGTTTCCCATTTGGAAATGGTTTGTTTGTGTGTGTTAAAGTAGCACATGATAGTGTAGGTAAGTGTATGTGGTAGAGTGTCTAGTATTTCTTCTTCATTGGGGAAGATTCTTTCTATTTGGGCTATATAAGATAGAAAATCACATACTCTAGAGTATTTAGGTAGCTTACTATGAGAGTTTCCATTTTTAATATGATAGACTTGACGAGAGTTCTCCTGGTCATCCTCCCTATCAATTTATGTGGTACAACACATGTCTTGCACTCCACTACCCCCTTCTATTGGTATCTTTTTGATCATAAACATCCTCCAAGAACTAGAGATTCATTGGGAATATACTTCTTGGTTATCTTGCATCCATGCTTCCATTACCATCTCGCTATCGATATTGCCTTCAATGTCATTTACCTCAATTTATCCCTCTGAGTTGGACTCTTCTAGAGTTTTAGTTATCGGTATGGTTATGGTGTTTATAATCTGGTCATTGTCCTTATATACTTTTACATTGATTTAATCTATATAGGATGATTATTTCTTATTACCTAGGGGCATGTGGACACTCTTTTTTCATCCACAAATAATATTTCTTCTTTCTTGGCATCTATGATTCCTCGAGAATCTACAAACTATCTCAACCCTAACAATGCATCGAAGGAGTCAAAAGTTTCCTTCAAGGTGACTACTTTGAAATCGACTATTTGCTTCACCCCTTTACATTAACTTTGACATTCCTCTAGGTAACTAGCATCTTCATTATGTTATCTTTGGATAAAATAATATTGTAGGGAGTTGGCTCTAATATTGTTTGGCCCAAGTATTCCTAGATTCTCTTAGGAATCAAGTTTACATTTGATTCGAGATCAACCATCACCTCAGGGATCTTATGGTGGATCCGAAGGTCAATCATTATTGGTCTTATTTTCTAATATTTTCCTATCATTCTAACTTACAATATGTTCTTGTTCTAGTATTTACTAAATTTCTTTAGTTTGGTGAGCAGGTCATGTTGTTTTGCTATTTTTGTGAACTATTTAAGAGATTTTACTTCTTGTTTTGTAAAATAGTTGTTTTATTCCTTCTCTCTTTCTTGTTCTCATTCAAGAATTATTTTTCTATTCAACTATTTGATCATGTTGTTCCTTTGTAGGGTGGAATGTCCCTTCTTCAAAGATTTATTCTTCTTCTGTAGTTGTCACATTTTCTCTCTCGATATTTGTACCTTGCTGGGTCACCACTGCTACCGCACCCTTTTTCTTGGGCCTAGATTCCATGTGGTATTATGCTTTGGTTCTAATCTCTTCTTTAGTATAATCCTCTTTCCTAGTCTTGCGGCACCTTCTAGTCCCTTTTTTAGGGTTTTTGGGTGTTTTGTAAAGGATTCTAGACCCTTTGGTTGTATTTGAGTTTAATTGTTAGTCATTTTGGCATTGTGTTTGTGCATTCTTATAGTGTTGGAAAAAAATTTCATAGTTCAATGCATCGTAGTATTCCTCCTCACAAAATCCAAACTAATTTTTTCTTTTCTCCCCAACATTCTGTAGCAAAGTGCCTTGGCTTACCACAATTAAAATAGGTCCCATCATCTCTTCTTCCTATTCCTCATCCGTAGAATCTTCCTCCTCGGTATCGACCATTATCATTGTATGCTACCATACCTTTAATGATGTCAACACTTCTCTAGTTTTACCATGGTGGTATCCTATATCCAAGATCTTGGTTATACAATGGTCCTTCTTCCAACCCCTTTACGTAGGCCATTTCCCTATCATAGTTTGGTTCTTCCTATTGGATGTTGTTGTTGTGTTGCTGATATGTGGTTTTCATTGATGTCAACACTATTAGCATTATTTTTTTGAAGATTGTATATGTCGAGGATATTGAGAAAATTGTTAAAGGAAGAGTTGCAGGCTGCCAGTGGAATAGTGAAGGTCACGAAGTTGTCTTTTTCTGTAAGTTGAATATTAGTTGTTGTGGACTAAAGGGTTTATTGTTGAAGAGTATCTAGTTCATCTACCAGAAGTTTCAGAGGTTCGTGCGAAGATTTGATTGTGCTATGAACAGTTGTGTTCTGATAATATTTCTGTGGGTTCTGTTAGTGTTCCTGATTGAAGTTTATGTGATTCTGGTAATTTCTGTTGCTTCAGATGATTCTCTATTAGTTCCTATTGTTTGTGGATGCTTCTAGATCATTATCTATCCTTTTTGTACATCATTGTTGATCAGTGTGCTCATGGTCAAATATTTTTCTTAGTATGTTCTAGTTTTCATGTTCTTGGCTGACATGATGGTTGTAACGTGTTTCAGATCCTTGAAGATGTAAATTTGAATGTTTGGCATGCTTGAGGATATTTTTTTGGGTCGCATCATGATATTAGCTGATGGTGTTTGATCCACATTGAATTTTTTTTTGTAAAATTGGGCTGACATTGAAAATATGTTTTATATTTTGGCCGACAAGGTTGTTGATGTAATTCCATGTTGTGGATATATAAGAGAAATTGTTTGAGCAAAGTTAGTGTGTGCATAAGAGTGTGTGTATGCCAAAGAAAGTGTAGATGTGCGAATAGTGTTCTAATCATTCGATTGCAGAACAGAGTGAGAATAAGTTTGAGCGAAGTGTGAAGAAGGTTTTATGTGCTTAACTAGAATTTTAATTAGGCTTGTGAAGAAGCTATTTTCTCAGTTCATAGCCTACAGATCTAATCCGTGTTGCTGTGTATTGTTGGGAAATGAGCCCTCTTGTATTTGAGCAGTGAGCTCTAAGTAGTGTGCCTAAATGCATGTGCATTCCCATTATTTTTCTTACACTTTTAACAGGGTATAATATTGTGGACTAACATCCACCATGGTTTTTCCCCTAACAGGGTATAATATTGTGGACTAACATCCACCATGGTTTTTCCTCTAACAAGGTTTCCATGTAAAAAATATTGGTGTTCTCTGTGTTTCTAATTTGTTGATTGTTTATGGTTTATTGTTCATTCATCAGATCTAAGATTAAGTTAAGTAAAGTTTGGAAAGTCTTAATATTCTATGACAACTGATTCACCCCCCCTCTTAGTTACCTATCCTTGTTTTTCCAACAATTCGTATCAGAGTTGGTTCCTCTGAAGAAGTTTAAAAGCTTGAGGTGATCTGAGATGGCATCATACAAGAAGGACAGTCCTAGATTTGATGGAACAAACTACTCATTGTGGAAAACTAGGATGGAGTGTCATTTGAGGTGTATTGGTGAACCCTTCGAGAAGATTACAAAAAATAGATATATTATTCCTCAGAATGGTCCTTCCATTGTTGATGAGATTAAAGAGGCTGAGAATAATGTCAGGGCTATGGAAGCTTTGCTGAGTGCTCTAAAAAATTCAGAAATGAAAAATGTGATAGGTTTGAAGACATCTCATGAGATGTGGGCGAAGTTGAAAACATTGTATGAAGGAGATGTACATGTGAAGATGGCTAAGCTACAGAGTTTGAAAGGCAAGTATGAAAATTTGAAGATGGGTGAAGATGAAAATATTTCTTCTTTTATGCAAAGAGTAAATGAAATATTGATAGGTATTAGATGTGTCGGTGGTACCTTGGAAGAGGAAGAAATTTTAGCTAAAGTGCTCAGATCATTGCCTCCCTCCTACAAAGCAAAGGATCATGTTATTGAAGAAACTGGATCATTGGTGAATGTGATGAGATACATTGATTGAAAAAATTGCTGCCTTTGAGTTGAGCGAATTTGGTGAATCTATTCCCAAGATTGAAACTACATTTAAGGCTACTATATCCGGAAGAAACAAGCAAAGATATGATCCAAGAGAGAGTTCTAGAAAGACATTCAAGTATGAGGAAGAAATGAAACAACTTGAAGATGAAGAAAGAGAGGTAGAAGAGTTGGAAGCACTGATTGTGAAGAAAGAAGGTAGAGGACAAGGTAAGTATAAAGGAAAGCTTCCTATCAAATGTTTTTCTTGTAGTAAAATAAGTCATTTTGCATCAAGGTGTCCTGAAAGAGTTCCTAGATCTAAGCCTTACAAATCTAGATTTCAAAAGAAATTTTACTATGTTGAAGAAGGTGTGACTAATGAAGAGTCTGATAAAGAAAATGGAAATGAATATGATTGGGTTTTCATTGCTATCAAGGAAAATAGTCCAGTGGCTATTGAATCTACTAAATTTGGGAAACCTCTTGCAGCCCGAATTGAAGAAAAGGATGAGTGGGTCATTGACAATAGATGCTCACATCATATGACTGGTGAAAAAAGAAAATTTGTAAGTCTAGAGAAGTATGATTGTGGGATTGTAATATTTGGAGATAAAAATGCTTGTGTGATTCATGGCAGAGGATCTATTTGTCTTGGTGGTAAGCATAACACTGATGATGTTCTATATGTTGAAGGATTGAAAGCTGTTGAGTGTTGGAAAAATGGTGGACAAGGGTTATGATCTTTAGTTCAAAGATGGAAGATGTAGGATATATGGAAGTTCTGGAAATATAATTGCTTCAGGTAAACAAACAAAAGGTAATGTTTTTCACCTGAATGCTGCCAGTGAAAGTTGTTTAATTTCTCAAGTATATGAAAGTTGGTTATGGCATAGAAGGATGTTTCATGTGAGTTTTGATAATATTGTCAAAGTAAGTTCCACTAAAGCAGTAAGAGATCTACCTAAGCTAGTGAAACTTGCTAACACAATTTGCAAGGAGTGTTAGATGGGAAAAGATACTAGAGTCTCTTTTCAGAGCAAACACCATCATTGAAATGGATTACTAGAGTTGGTGCATACTGATCTATGTGTTCCTTCTAGAGTCAGAAGTCTCCATGGTGAAAGGTACTTTATGCTTCTTATTGATGATTATTCTAGAATGATATGGGTTGTTCTCTTAAGAGAAAAATGTGAAGCATTAGAGAAGTTCAAAAGTTTCAAAGCTATGGCATAAAATGATAAAGGTATGAAAATAAAATGCTTAAGGTCAAAAAGAGGTGGTGAGTTCACCTCCAGGGAGTTTAATTCTTCTGTGAAGAGCATGGAATCAGAAGATAGTTATTTGCTCCCCGAACCCATCAACAAAATGGAGTTGCAGAGAGGAAGAAAAAAACAATTTTGGATGCTAATAAAACAATGATGATTGAAGGAAATGTGCCTCACATTTACTAGAGTGAAGCTGCAAGCACTTATGTGTACACTTTGAACTAGGTAAATGTAAATGGTAATTCTAGTAAGACTACTTTTGAACTATGGTTTGGTTATAAGCCTACTGTTAAATATTTCAAGATATTTGGAAGCAAGTGTTATCTCAAGAGAGACAAGGATATAGGAAGTTTGATGCAAGAAGTGATGAAGAAATCTTTCTAGGTTACTCTACTAAAATCAAGGCCTACTGGTGTTATAACAAAAAATTGAGAAAAATGGTTGAGAGTGCAAATTTCAGAGTTGATGAGGACTTTTCTAGATCATCTAGATATTGTGGATATGATTGAAATGACCAGGAAGACAAAAAAACAAAGGGAAGAATGCTTAGACACATAATAAACTTCAAATTGTGCCATATGTTCTGATAAAACAACTTCCATTTGTTCCAGTAAATCAAGGTAGTCAGGAAGGAGAGACAAGTGCAAGTGCAGAAGAAACAATAGAAGAACCAAAATTTTGAGAGAATCCTAAAACTCTGAGATATGTGAAGCTAAATCATTATGAAAATAAAATTATAGGAGACAAGAATAAAGGTGTGCAAACTAGAAGAAATATTGCAGAAGAGTATTGCCTGATTTCCAAGATTGAGCCTAAAGATTTCAATGAAGCTTGCAATGATGAACACTGGATGGAAGCTATGAAGGAAGAACTAATGCAGATTGAAAAGAATGATACATGGATACTTGTTCCCAGACCTAAAGATAAAAATGTGATTGGTACTAAATGGGTCTTTCAGAATAAGCAGAATGAACAAGGTGAAGTGGTTCAAAATAAAGCAAGACTAGTATGTAAAGGGTATTCACAAATGGAAGGTATTGATTTTGAAGAAACCTTTGCCCCTGTTGCCAGAATTGAAGCTGTAAGGTTATTTCTTGCTTATGCTGCATATAAGAACTATAAATTCTATCAAATGGATGTGAAGTCAACTTTTCTGAATGGTGAGCTAGAAGAAGTATATATTGAACAACCAAATGGATTTCAAGTGATTGATAAGGAAAACATGGTTTATCAATTGAAGAAAGCTCTATATGGACTCAAGCAAGCCCCCAGAGCCTGGTATGCTAGACTGGATAAATATTTACTAAAGCTTGGATTTAATAAAGGTACTGCTAATAGCAACTTGTATTTCAAATTGGATCATGACAAAGAGTTAATTATTGAGGTCTTTGTTGATGAAATTATTTTTGGAGGAGATGACAATCTATGTATGAATTTTGTTGATGAAATGAAGAGTGAATTTTAAATGAGAATGATTGGAGAGATGAAGTTATTTATGAGATTGCAAGTTACTCAGTTAGATAATGGGATCTTCATGTCTCAGTCCAAATATGTGAGAGAGTTGTTGAAGAAGTTTGGAATGGAAGACTCAAAGCCTATTGGTATAACCATGGTAACCAGATGTAAGTTAACATAGAATGATGATTATATTAAGGAAAATCAAACAAGATATAAGTCAATGATTGGTGGATTTCTCTACTTAACTCAGACCAGACCAGACATTATGAATGCTATATGTATGGTTGCTAGATTTCAGGCTGATCCGAAAGAATCTCATGTGACCGCTGTAAAGAGAATCTTCAGGTATTTAAAAGGAACAATTGACTTTGAGCTTTGGTATCCTAAGGATGGAAATCTTACTTTGAATGCATACACTAATGCGGATTGGGCAGGAGATGTAGATGACATAAAGAGTACTAGTGGTGGTGCCTTCTTTGACCTAGGGAAGAAGTTGGTGTCTTGGTTGAGCAAAAAGTAGAATTCCATTTCTCTATCTACTGTTGAGGCAGAGTATATTGCTGCTACAAATAACTATACTCAAGTGATGTGGATGAAACAGATGCTAAAGGATATCAAAGTAGTATATAATGAATCCAGTGCTACACACTAAGACCAAGTATATATCAATCAAGTTTCACTTCTTGAAGGAAAAAGTGAGTGAGAAAGAAGTCAAATTGGAGTATGTGCCTACCAAAGAACAAATTGCAGAAATTTTCACCAAGCTATTAATGAAGGATACTTTTGAGTATCTCAGAGGGATACTAGGGGTGATTACCCATCATGATACGAACTAAAGATGCATTTTCATGCATCAATATGTGTTCTTCATAGATATTTCCTAATTTGGATTGATGTTTCCATGGATGCTACTTAGGGGGAGTAGTCAGATGTGCAGATATGTGGTTCAGATCTTGTATGTGGGAAGATAATGATTATCTTTGCCATTGATTTCAAAGGGGGAGAAGAGTCATGTGAAAAAAAATTACTTATCTGGAGTGAAGAGTCTTGTGGGGAGATCATGCAAAAGAGGTTAAGGAAGTAGAGTCAAAATATAAGGGGGAGTAAGTGTTGATTGAGAGTTGTGTTGATGGTATTTTTCACATCATGTGTTTCCATCAATGCCAAAGGGGGAGATTTTTGGATGTTGTGGTTTTGTTGCTGATATGTGGTTGTCAATGGTGTCAACACTGTTCTATAGTTTTCGCACACACGCCCCGCCGAAGGCAGGACCCTCTTTCACTTTGGTTTTGGTGTCTTGGCCCTTTCTTCTTGAGGTTTCATCTTGCTTTGGCATGTGCTTGAATGTTTATTTTCATTTCTTGAGTGATTCCCTTAAATTATTCATTGAAAATCTTAAAGCTTTGGGTGAATTTCAGGTTTTTTCCTTGATTTGGGACTTTCCACCTCGGTCGGATTTTCCTGGATCCTGCTCGGACTCCGGCTGGGCACTCTGGTTCAGAGATTTTTGGTCTTCGCAGATTTCTGCATGGTCTGGATTTTTTCAGATTCCGTCCTGCCGTCGGGTTCCCAGGTTTTTCTAACTATCTTGTCGACGACATTAATGTCTTTGTACGGGCTTTGAACAATGTATTTAATCGATCTTTGAGTTCTTTTATGCCACCATGCTTATTGTTTGCCATCGATTGAGATGAGGCGTTCGTTCTTGAATGGTGTTTGATCTGATTTGGGGCATTTGAGTTTGAATTGGTCAATTTGAGTGGCGATTTCTAGTGCATTCCTGCTGTTGTTCTTTGTGGATGAGATTAATTTTGCATTTGTTGTTTCTGAGATCGATTTATGCTTCACAATGGTATGTATTTGATTGCCTTGCATTTAAATTAATGATTGTGGATAGGGATTTGGTGTTATAAATTTTATTGGTGTTCAAATTCTTGAGTATTTGATCATTTCATGACTAGGGTTGTGTAGCAATGTTTGATTTATGGTCTTCCAAGTAAGTCTCGAGCTTGTTTGTTTCTTTGCATTTTGAGGGGTCATGCTAGAGAAGTCGTGAGTAAACCCTAGTAATGATTTAGTAGTTGAGTTGTTTGGATCCTGAGCTTTCCTGTGTGTTAATGGCGGATGTATTGGGTTTGAAACCTAGGGTAACACCATTCAACTTTATTCCGCCTCCCTATTGGCCTAGAATTCTAAGAAAATCTATGGAAGGCCCATACCTAATTTACCTTAGGCTTAAATCTTTGAAATCCATGATCGATCTGGTGGTCTGAGCAAAATTGTAATTTGGAGTTGAAGTTCGGGTTTTATCCTTAGTCTGGGAATTTCTGTCTCTGGTAGATTTTCCCGATTCCCTTTGATTTCTCGAAATCCTCATACTTTCAGAGTTTTACCTTATTTGCAAATTCCTGTATGGACCGGATTTTCTCGAAGTCCTATGTCGCCTAGATTTTCCAAAGTTTATGAAGTGTCCATGCCTTTCTGGAAATCTGTCTCTGGCAGATTTTTCCTGGAGTCTGGTGGAATATGAAGAAATTTGAGATAACATGATTTGCTGATGAATGATTGTGCTTTGATGATTATGTCATGCTATATTTAGATCTTTTGTGCTTTTTATTGGTTAATAATGATTGTGTTTAATTGCTAACTGGTGTTTTCATGGTTAATCCATTGGAATCTGTCTAGCCCAAAATTCCCCGAAATTCCTCCCTGGCTTAGATTCTGCGGATGGTCCTCAAACCCAAAATTTGTTGTGATCATCTTATATGAGATTTAGTGATATCTTGTTCATTCTAACAGTGTTTTTATGGATTAAAATTACTTTCCTATGGTTTTTATTGTTTATTTCCTTGTTGGGTGTAGGTTGAATCCAGCAGGACAATGGAAGGATCCTCAGTATTTGAAGTAGAAAGAATCAAAATGGAAATTAAGAGAAAGATCCCTAAAAGTAAAATCACATCAATTTGGTCTGAGGTAACTGATACCAATGTTGGACTATGGGATTATGAGGAGTTCAAAGATAGAGTGGTAGCGCAGGATCCTCCTCTGGTGACTAAGAGGATGTTGGAATCAGGGTTGGCACATGTGGCTGGTTTTCCTTCCACGGTAAAGTGTTACGAGTTGGTCCTCAAATGTGCAAGACATTATGACTAGGATACACAGAGGATCATTGGTCCACAAGGGAGAGTGGTGGAAAATCTCAACCCTATTTCCATTGCTCAAACTTTTGATATGCCAGATAGGTCTCATGTGGTGGCATTTAATATGGAGGCAGCTAAGGGGTTCTATGAGGAACAGACTATGAAATCACAATAGCTCATTAATTCCTAGCTGGAGAAGCCAAAGTCTCATTATTCCAAGTTTCCTAAACAACTATTCAGGGAAAAATTCAAGAAGGAATACTATGATGCCATCACATTGCTCAGTAGGGTGGTTGGATTGAGAAGTATAGGTGTGTTTGAGAATTGTATGTGCCACACTATTGTGAGGATGGAACAAGAGCTAATTGATTATCATTGGGATGGTGTGATTAGAAGAGTGATCCATGAGAAACTATCCAATGTATTGCAGACCAAGACCTTCATGATGACTTCATATTTGGTCTATGCACTTGCAAGATTCAACCCCTACAAAGGATTGAGTACAAGGGGAATCTTCAGACAGGATGTTATTTATGAGGTTTTCCCTCAGTTACATTTGGGAAGCTCGAGTTATAGGAGGGTGAATGATGAATTCACCATGCATATCACTAGAATGCTTTAGGGAGCAGAGCACACAAGGATTTCAGACCAGGCCAAGGAGCTAATTAAGAAATATGGTGCTTGGTTTATTCAGTTCCCAAACTTCTCATACATTTGGATTGATGGCTGCCAGAGGGCTCCATACAGACTTCCAAGGTACCCTACCGATCATATCATACTCCTGGAAGTAACTAGGAAGATTTGTGACTTTGATGCCATTGGCAAGAGAGACAAGCATAAGACTGGCTTTGGTGGGGACTTCCCAATCAGGATTGGCACCGGGGAGGCATGTCCTTCCATTATTTCTTCCCAGGATTTAGAAGAAGAAATGAGTACCCTTGGCTTGTCTTTTCTTTCCAAGAGATCAAGGTTTTATATTACAGGTGAAGCCCAAAGGAAGGCCAGTAGAGAGTATAGCCACAAGGCTGATTTGGAGGACTATTGGATCAATTGTAGTGATGAATATGAGGTAAGGAAAAAGAAATTCTCTTGGCTCCCAGTTGAGTCAGTTTGGTTGTACAATTTAAAGGCAGTTCCTGATCAATTGGAAGATGATGTGGATTTGATTCAAGGTCATTCCTTTGAGGCAATAAAAGATAAGCCAATTGGTGATGTAGACTGGCTAGAAGAAGAAAAAATAGAATTGAAACAACTAATGGATCCAGTTATCAAGTTTACTAGGATCTGGCTAAGGCACAAGCTGTGGGAGTTGGACAATGAGGGAGTGAAATTCACCTACCATTTGATGGGAGATTTGGACCCTCACTCCACTTCCGAGGAATCAACTGAGCAAGGGGATCCTAAAGGTAAAGCTAAGGTGGATTCTCCTTTCAAAATTAAAATTAAAGGTGTTCAAGAGGAGGAAGTCCAAGAGACCGAAAAGCAAAGAAATCCAAAGGCTAAGAAGAGGACAAGGACTAAGAGGTATAGGTAGAAGGAAACTCAAGGGCAGAATCCTGAGGTTGATGTTCCTATGCCCAAAAGGAGAAGAGTCATAAAATTTT
Organism: Sequoia sempervirens; assembly: GCA_007258455.2. Classification (NCBI taxonomy): domain Eukaryota; kingdom Viridiplantae; phylum Streptophyta; class Pinopsida; order Cupressales; family Cupressaceae; genus Sequoia; species Sequoia sempervirens. The sequence continues at coordinate 17,296,422 of VDFB02000003.1, forward strand.
TAGAGAAGGAAAGCTCCAAGGTAGGAGAGGAAGAAGTTACCCCACCAGTGGTGAATGTTGAAAGCTCAGAGGAGAAGACACAAGTATACACAAGGAGGTCTAGAACTCCTTCTCCCAAGGATAGTGTGCCTAAAGCGGTCCTTCATCTAGTTATTTCTCATAAGGAGAAACATAATGATATTCCTTCCGCCCATGAAGCTCAAAGCAAACTAGGTGAATTGGAAAAAATTGGGGAACATCCAGATATTGAAGGAGATAAATTTTATGAGGGAGATCTTTATAGTGCAAAGGTAGAAATCGATAAGGTAATGCAGTCTCATTTGGTAGCTTATACATAGTCACCTGTTGGAACCAAAGAGGTTAAATCACCTCCAGTAGAAGAAGAAGTTGTGAAGGTTCCATCACCTATACATGAAGAAGAAAATGCTGAAGAAAAGGAGGATAAGATAGATGAGACTCATGAGAAGCAGGGTTTGAGTGAAGAGGCGCCTAAGGAACAACATGAAGAGAAACAAACTGAAGTGCAATTGGAATCCATTGTGCCTGAGTGGTTGGACAAATAAATAAGGAGAAAACAAGTTGTAGTGGAAGATACTCCACTGAATTGGGATGAGCTGCTAGCCAAGATTGGAAAAGACAAAGGTAAGAAGAAGGCTAGGGTGATCTCAAGGATTGAAAGAGATGAGGCCAACAACAGAGTTGTTCACATTGCAACCCCTGCCCTGGATAAAAATAGAGATGATGTGACTGGAAAATATTATAATGTTTAGACCTTCAATTTAGGGCCCACATCCATTGAGCAGGATATTGAAGATTATCAGGGTTCAAGTGCAGTCATCTTGGGCAGATTGAGGAAGGAAATCAAGACTAAGCAGGAGCTAAAGAAGGAAAATGAGAATCTCAGAAAATTCTTGGAGGATCTAATGAAACCCCTACAATCTATTACCCCCTCAGTTTCTGTTGCGAATCCTTTACCCCAGGAAACTATCACCAAGCTAGAAAAGATGAAAGCTTCCACTCTTGCCACTGCAAATTGGCTGCAAGGGGTGTGAACCAAAGGTGATGAGGCTATCAAGGATATTTTTTCAACTAGGAAATATGCTATGAGAGCAACTGATTGGTTGAAGGGAGTGTTGGATCAAGACAAGGAAGATACAAATCTCCTGCTACAGAAGACCAAAACTATCATGGAGTACACCAGGGATAAGTTAATAAATGATAGAATTCTTCCTTCCTCTCGAGTTGCTGAACCTTGGGAGTGGTTTGAAGTGCTACAAATCAGGAAGAAGGTGTTGAAGAATATTTACAAATAGAGGAGGCTGATTGATGATACCCTAGCTGGTGTTTACAATGGATCCATTGCTTTCTTTGAGATTATGACAGGGAGAAGAAAGATTGCCCCCAAATATTTGAGTTTGGAACAGTTGAGAAAATGGTGGCATGATGTTTATTCCCCAATTAATGATGATTCTATTTCTAAGCACCAGTTAGATGATGCGGCTAACTACATTGCTGTCATTGATAAATACATAACCTATAGGGTTGATTGGAATAAGTTGGTAAAGCAGCCCAGGGAGGAAATTGCATCAATTGAAAGGCGACTTAGGGTTTTTCCTTTACCACCTGTGGCTGACTTGGATGGTGTGCTTTTGAAAGTTCATGAAATGCTGGATCAACATAAGGACAAAGGGGAGGGGAGTTAATGATTGGCTACATCGAGATTTGTGCTTCCCTATTATTTTTCCATGCATTGGCCTAAGCTACATTGGAAATCCCAAGATGACCTAGATGAAGTTCATGCATTTAATGCATATTTTATTTCATTTTGAATTTCTCTTGGCTGACTTGTGCCTAATTATTATTGTAAAAACCTATCTAGGCCAACATGTTTTGGGGTTTTATAAATATGGAATTTTGCCTCATTTGTAAGGGTTAAGAAGAATAGATATAGTCAAGTAGAGAAATAGTTGAAGCGAATTAGTAAGTAGTTTTTCTCAAGCAAGTATTGTGACAAAAGCTGGAATTGTTACCACAATGGATAATTTAATGCAAGTAATGACATTGTGATTTGGTGCCATACTTGTGTTATGTTTATCTTGCATGGTTCTTGTTATTCTATCTTTAGAATTGCTTTGAAGAAATCTAATATTTAGATGTTTATAGTTATATTTGATTCAATAATGTTTATGGCTTGATATTTGAAGTGTTGTAGCAATCCCTAGTCCATACTTTTCGCAACCAACTGATTGTTAGTTACTTTGCAAAGTTAGCCTGGACTTTATATTCAATGTGCTTAGTTTGATTGTGAGGGTTTATTCATTTTAACCATAATAAGGTTGTTTGAATGACTGTTCATGATCTAAAAATCTTAACACCTTAGAAGATTGCACTATTTCTATAAGATTGCAGATTCATCTGGGTTAAGTCGAAATTGGTTTTGAGGGATTGGTCCATTTCAAGTGCTTGGTCATTTGCATTGTTGATCTTAGGTTTAGTATTAAGTCTAGAAATCTCTTTGAAACCCTTATCTTTTGTTATTTCTTTGATTATTGAGTTAAATTTAGGATTGGAGTATCATTTCATTGTTAGATCTGATAAATTAAGGTTCAATATTTTTCTTGTAGTAAGGTCCCATTGTGATTACTAGCATTTTCACATTTATCACTGAGTTGTTTATGCATTGTCAAGACTTGACATTAGAGACCTTGGGGTTATCTCTTGAGGCTTGCTGATAGAGATTTACCTTTCAAGAGAGATAGGATTTCATATTCTGTCTGAGTTGTTGTGCAAAAAACATCATCAACAGATTGGCACTAGAAGGCGGGCCTGAATAAGCAAGCTGAATCAATTTTTGAATGCCATCTCTCCTGAAAGATTCAGAAGAATAACTAGATCTACTCCAGGAGAGGAGGAATTTCAGGAATTACTAGACCCTACCAGGTCTAGAAGGACCAACAAAAGGGGAGAATCATCATCATCCCATCCACCTCCATCATCTCCATCATCCCCATCTTCATCAGGTTCATCTTCATATGAGTCTGAGGAAATTCCCATTCCACAACCTCAGCCAACCATAAATCATCCATTACCACCCCCACCTCCACCAATGAATTTCCTAGCTAATAACCCATCTCCATTGAGTTTCGCCATTTACAATGTCATGCCCAAAAACCCTAAACACTTTTGTTCAAAGTTCCATGTGAATGATCCTAATAGAACGACTGAAGAACACATCAGGATCTTTCAGACTGCCCTTAAGGATAGAGGAATCAACCATGAGGATGTAGCATGTAGAATCTTTCCCTATTCATTGGGAGAGGATGCATTCTATTGGTATAACCAGTTACCTGCTGGGTTTATCTAGCATTGGACTGAGTTAGAGAATGCATTCTTGCAAAAGTTTAGAGTTCCCATTAGTTCCAATGAGCTTTATCGTCGGTTTACTAATGTTAAGAGGGAAGTCAATGAGCCTATAGAGTCCTTCAACAATAGGTTTCATCGTGCCTATACTAGATTATAGGCTCCTTATGCCGTTGATCAACCTACTGCTTTAGAGGTTTATTATGAAGGTCTTGACAGTCTGACATCTACCTTCATTAAATAGAAAAATAATCCTCCCAATACCCTACTTGATGCCTATGTTGAGGCTGTGAAAGTGAGCACTGAATTAAGACAACATGTGCCTGGACCTTTACCATCATTAGGACCCATTGCTCACCCTGGACAAGTCCCTGCTCTCAATCAGGCTCTTGCCAATCATACTCGTATTATGAATCCAGTACCTCAGTTTCCTATAGTTCCTCACCCAGGACCTCCTATGAGACAAGCTCCACCTGCAATTAGCTACCCTTAGCAAAATGCGAATCAAACTCTTCATGCACAGCCTCAAGCTAGCTATCCCCCATATCTACAAAATTCTGAAGTTTTGAACCAATCACTGAATGCCAGTGCTGTAGTCGGATATTCTCAGATTAGTGTGAATCAACCTCCATATAGTAATCCTGAAAAGGAGAGAATAGATGAATTTTCTGAGCAAGTGAAGAAGTTGAATATGGAGGTGACTTACTTGAGGAACCAGAACAGTCAGTTGCAAGTTGCTCAGAGAAATATGCAGTCCAATCAAAACAGAGAAAATCCACAAGGAAAAAACTTTGACAGAGGGAAACATCATGAAAGAGGATACAATAACGAAAGAGGATACAATAATGAAAGAGGATATAACCAGGACAAAGGTTACAACAATGATAGGGGATACAATAATGATAGGGGGTATAATAATGATAGAAGAAAAAACTACGGTAAAGGAAAATCCTCAGGACAGGGATTCGATAGGAGGCAACCACCAGGGTAGAATAGGACTTGGAACACAGGGCCCAACAATGGAGTTCCTACCCCATTGGATCAACCAATTAACCAACTTGTCAGTCAACCATTTAATCAAGAGAAACCTCCTAGTAGTGTATACCTAGCTAAGGTTGCTTTATCAGGATGGTGTAGGCTCCACAAAACAAGTCAACATTCTGAGTTAGATTGTCAAGAGTTCTAAACGGCAACTTCAATCTTCCAGTATGAAGTGGAGAACAATGCAAGTAGTCAGGAGATGGTACCATCTATCCCTTATGATTCATCAGTGTTGGTACTGAATCATGCTCCTTTTCCACAAAGTAAAGAGAATGTACCTGAAGAGGAATCTGACCAATTAGAGGAATAAGCAGACCAGTTATGCAATGGGGATGAAATAAAATAGTTATTTGATGAGAATATAGTAAATGACAATGGCCCTAGAGATGAAGAGGAGGATTTTGTTGAAGAAGTACAGACCTTTTAGAGACCTGTCGAGAAGTATGACTTAAGGGAATTTCCACACAGACGTCCACAGGTTGGAGGCCCCTTCACTACTTCCATTCCACTAAACAATTTCAATACACCTCCAGATCCTAATGCTAGTAATAATCCATCACTGCCTCAGGTGTCAAGATCAAGGGCATGCTGATGTACCAAAAGGGAGAGGTGCTGATACAAATAAGGATAAGGTGATGGAATATCCAAAGGAGACCCATGCTGATCTGAGTGAGGAACAATTGGCCATGTATGTTGCTAAAGAACTCAAAAAATTAAAGGTAAGTCTCTCTGCGTTTGAGTTATTAAGAGTCCCAACCATTAGAAATGCAGTTCTAGGAGCCTATAATGTAAAGTCCATATCACAAGATAAATTAGTTAGCGAAAGTCTCAATAAGGCTTCTAGTTCTCAATTAGTAGGAAGGAAAAATCAGAGTCATAATCAGGTCCACATGCCTCCTGGAGATAAGGGAAAGGAGAAAGAAAAATCTCAAGTTGCTCAAGTAGATACTCCCCTAACTCTCTTTCAAGGGAAGACAGACACACCTCTATTCCTGATTTCTGTTCGCATATTTGGTTAGAACTTGCATAATTGTTTGCTGGATTCTAGTGCTTTAACCAATGTTATGCCTTTTGGTGTATGTAGAGCTATGGGTATCACTCCTGCTGAATCACAAAAGAAAGTTACACAACTAGATAGGATTGAAGTCAATGTTATAGGGGAGTTAAATATGATTCATATGCAGATTGCTTCTGATCCTAGGATTCAATAGGTTATCAATATACAAGTGGCTGACATGCCTAATGCTTATGGCCTAATCTTGGGAAGGGACTTTACTAGAGTGTTGAATGGCTATGTCTCGACTGATCACTCACACATGTGGCTTCCCTGGAAAGGAGTGCCGAATCATATTAGAATTGAAAGAGAACCTAGAATGAAATACACGATTATAGAATATCAGAAAACCTCTACTAAAATTCTGATATCCGAAGTAAGTATGGGTAATTATATGCTCACAACCCCTCTTGAAGAATTAGATGTGGAGGAAGTTCTCATGTTCCACACAACACCTATTGACCTTACAACATAATCTAGTGGCGCTAAAGTCTTGGTGGAACCAGTTGAAGATGACGATGATCTGTAAGATAGTCAGTTGGGTCTACTAGATAGTTTTCAAGAATTTATTCAGAAGTGCATTGAAGATCAAGTCCAATTGGGAAGAGGAATGAAATTTGGGGAACTACTCTTTCCCAATTAGTGCAGAGTGCACAATGCCTCTCATTTAGAATTAGACTGTTGCTTATGCCAAGCTGCAGTTGAACAAATACAAAAGTGTATCAACCCCACTCTAGCAGTCAAAATTGATATCCAGGATGTCCAAGAAGCCCCTAAAGAAAAAAAGAGCAGTGCCTTCTAAAAGACTATCCAACAACAATAGTACAAGAGATGATACAAAGAAGCCTACTGTTGCTGGCTGTTGGACACTAAGATTCGATGGATCTAAATCGAAGCAAGGGGCTGGGGTAGGTTTTGAGCTAATCAGTCCAAGAGATAAGACATTTTTTGCTGCTCGTAGGATTCAATTTCACTGTATGAATAATGTAGCAGGATATGAGGCTTTGGTCCATGGGTTGTTAATGGCATTAAAGAAAAAGGTTAAGATCTTGCAAGTTTTTGGAGATTCTGAGTTAGTAGTCAAGCAAGTTAGGTGACAATACTCTTGTCATGACAAAAGAATGACCAACTATAGACATAAAGTATGGGATCTTATTGAAGGATTTGATTCCTTCAACATTTAGTTGATTCCATGAAGTAAGAATCAAACAACTGAATCCCTAGCCCAAACAGCCAGTACATTGCAACCTCTGTCTCTTTCTAGACTAAAGAAGTTTACTATGGAATTGACCCCAGTACGCTCAGTACTTGACAATGTCACCAACTTTCAGGTTTTTGAAGATGACAAGAATATCTTGGACTTCATTACTAGTATAGATGTTTTTGCTTCTCAAATCATTGATGAAACAAAACTCCAAGAAGTAGAATTAGATTTGGAAGGGGTAATCAATTTGAAGACCAATACAATTCCCAGGGGAATGGTATAATTAGAGAGAATCTTCAATCTGGACAAGGTCAGGGATCAGGAACAGGATGCCAGGAAAGAGTCCATTAGTGGACAATGCGACAAATATAATATGGGATCTCAAGATGTCAAAAATATCTTTATTAGTAAAGTGTGCACTCTAGAAGAAAGAAAAGGAATCATCGATGCACTACATAGATACCCAGATGTGATAGCCTAGAGTTATGAAGACTTAAAAACTTATGATACATCAATCATAACCCATACTATCCCTCTCAATCTAGGGGTAAAACCTTTTAGACAGAGGCAGAGGCCCATCAATGCTCTACTCGAACCTATAATATAGAAGGAAGTACATAAATTGATGTTTGCAATAATCATATTTCCAGTCAGACACTCTACTTGGGTTGCAAACCTAGTTCTAGTACAAAAGAAAAATTGTGAAATCAGGCTATGTGTAGATTTCAGGAACTTGAATAGAGCATCAGAAAAAGATAATTACCCAGTACCCTCACTGGATGAAGTGATCTAGATTGTCAACGAATCTCAGATGATGTCCTTCTTGGATGGTTATTCAGGATACAACCAGGTCATGGTGCAGTATGAGGATAGACACAAGATTGCTTTTACCACCAAGTGGGACACTTTTTCCTAGAGGAGGATGCCTTTTGGCTTGATCAATATAGGAGGTACATTCTAGAGAGCCATGGGCATTACCTTTAAAGAAATAATTGGTAAGTGCATAATTATTTATATGGATGATCTAACAGTCTTTTCTGAGAGGAGGGGTGATCATATTACAGATTTGTGCAAAGTTTTTTAGAAATGTAGAGAGTTTGGGATATCTCTCAATCCAAAGAAATGCATCTTTGGACTAACAGAGGGTAAATTTTTGGGACATGTTCTCTCTGAGAAAGGAATTTCCATTGATCCAGAATGAATAGAAGCCATACTCAAGATCCCACCACCTGCTAGCAAGAAAAAAATGAAATCATTCTTTGGCAAGATCAACTTTGTGAGGAAGTTCATTATTGGGTTTGCAGAAATAGTTAAGCCACTGAATGCAATGTTGAAGTAGGAGGCTGAGGTTGAATGGAATGCAGAAGCAAAAGAAGCATTTGTAGAGATAAAAAGGGCTATTGCTAAAGCTCCGATTTTGGTGAGTCCAGACTATGCTAAACCATTCTATATATATTCATTTGCTTCTGATCATTCTTGTGTTGCTATGTTAACTCAAAAGTCTGATCAAGGAAACAAACATACTATAGCTTTCATGAGTGCACCACTGAAGGATGCAGATTTGAGGTACCCAAGTGTTGAAAAGTAGGCTTATGCCTTAGAGGTATAAAGAAGTTTAGGCACTATATCCTTAGAACAATTGTGTTCTGATAGTATTTTTGTGGGTTGTCAATGTTCCTGATTGAAGTTTATGTGATTATGGTAATTTTTGTTGTTGCAGATGATTCTCTGTTAGTTCCTATTTTTTTTGGATGCTTGTAGATCATTCTCTATCCTTGTTGTATGTTTGTGTTGATTGGTGTGCTCGTGGTCAAAGAGTTTTCTCAGTATGTTAAGGTTTTCATGTTCTTGGCCGATATGATGGTTGTAACGTGTTACAGATCCTTGAAGATTTAAATTTGAACGCTTGGCATGCTTGAGGATATTGTTTTGGGTCACATCATGATATTAGCCGATGGTGTTTGATCCACATTGAAAATTTGTTTGTAAAATTGGGCCGACATTGAAAATATGTTTTATATTTTGGCCGACAAGGTTGTTGATGTAATTCGATGTTGCGGATATATAAGAGTGATTGTTTGAGTGAAGTTAGTGTGTGCATAAGAGTGTGTGTATGCCAGAGAAAGTGCATATGTGCGAATAGTTTTCTAATCATTCAATTGTAGAGCAGAGTGAGAAGAATTTTGAGCGAAGTGTAAACAAGGTGCTTAACTGGAACCATAATCAAGCTTGTGAAGAAGCTATTTTCTTAGTTCATACCCTACAGATCTAATCCATGTTGTTGTGTATTATTGGGAAGTGAGACCTCTTGTATTTGAGCAGTGATCTCTAGGAACTGTGCTTTAATGCATGTGCATTCCCATTATTTTTCTTACACTTTTAACAGGGTATAATATTGTGGACTAACATCCATATTTTTCCCCCTAACAGGGTTTCCACGTAACAAATCTTGGTGTTCTATGTGTTTCTGATGTGTTGATTGTTTATGGTTTATTCTTCATTCATCGGATCTAAGATTAAGTTAAGTAAAGTTTGGAAAGTCTTAATATTCTGTGACAATTGATTCACCCCCCCTCTCTGTTGCCTGTCCTTGTTTTTCCAACACTTCCTTTACTTAGAGCTTATGGGAAGTACATTGTATTGTTTCATGGCTATCCCACTCTCTGTAAATGCGACAATATAGTGAGTTTGGTTTCCTAACGGTATGGAGGTATACCCTTAGAGTATTTTCCTTTCTCTCTCCTATTTCCATTGGGCATTCATTTTGCATGTGCCTTTCTCTAATACAATAATAACACCATATATATTTGGTCTTTACAGACCAATTTCCTATTTGATAAGCTCCTATCTCAACCACAACTAGTTGATTTCTAGTTGTAATCACTCAATTTTCTTGTTTTCCTTTTCCTTCTCCATTTTATCCACAATTGGTCCTCTATCCGACATGCTAATGTGACTAGTTATGAATATGAACCAAAGAGTCTACCATCTAGATCCATTCTAAGTTCTAGAGTTATGGTGGAGAGGAACCATTCTCTCTTTTGTTTATCATTTAATGGTTCTTCTAGTCTCTGGGTTACTTCCTTGAATATTTTATGAAATTCCACTAACTCATTTGAATGCAAAATCCGACAAAAATTTCTGACAAAATATGTATAATTTGATGTATCATCGGGTGCTTGTAAAATTTGATGTGTAATTTTCATTTTTTTGAAAGTTTATCCCTGACATTCGTCAAAATTTTGACAAACATGAAAAATAGAAAAAAATCAAATTATGGCCGACATAAAGAAAAGTGAGTTCGCTGATTTATTGCGACAATGTTTTTCTCTATTTGAGACAGTTTGTGGAGAACTAAGGACGATTTTCTTGGGAAATATTAGAAAAAAATCAAGAAGATATCGCTAGGTTGAGGGTAGTCATTGTCTTTTTGCAGAATTTAGTTGTGAAGTCAGATTTGTAGTTCCAGGTTTGAAAATCACATTTTAAAGAAACATCTCATCAGATTTCATTTTTAGAGGTTTAGGGTTTTGAGAATTTCATGTCTAGATTTTGTTGTGTGGAATCACCATAAGATCACAACCAAGGAACAAATTCTTGTGACTGTAATTATGTGATCCATAACTCTATTGGTCATGTGGCACATTTGTGCTATAACAAATATAGGATGCACTCATGTGTGACCCAAGTTTAATGTGGCTATGTTGTGATAGAAATGGAGGCACTCATATAATGTAGTTAATTTAGGTTGTATAATGTAGGTGTCAATCATCATTGGGTTCATTCAGGTTGTCTCAAGTTTAACAGGTTAGGATGTAATTATAGCATGATCGAAGAGTGATTACCTCTTGCTGCAATAAAGAGCCTATAACTCTGGTTGATATGCATAATGGTTGTGTTATATAAATTATGTAGTGAATTCAAGCACAACCCATGTTTAATGGGCTATTCTAGAGAGTGATCAAGATTTTCTAAACCTTATGAATGTTACTTAAAAGTGTATAGTTTAAACTACAAACCAAGTTTGTTACATACTTGAATGCAATCTTGGGTTACTACAAACTATAATAATGTGATCTGCTAATAACCATTATGGAAAGTATTAAAGCAAGACCCATGCTATATAGGATACATTTCCCTGATCAGGTTTATATACCTTAATGATCAAACACAAATTTCCCACACTCTAGGATACAATCCAAGATCATACCACAACTTTTTCAAGACAACTAATTTTTTGACCCAAGATTTAAGGTTGTTTTTTAATACCAACAAAAGCATTGGTAAGAGCATGATTAGGGTACAAACCCTAGGCCTCCATAGAAACATAAACAATAACTATAGAAGATTAGTGAGGTTGCAATACCAAAAAGATTGAGGCATTGTAGCTAATAAAAAAATCCTGCAATCTAAAGATTGTAGCCAATAACAAGCACACTATGTAGCTTAGTGACATTTGTAAATGTAATCTACGGTAAGAAGAATGACAATCACTTGAGATGTGACAGTCAAAAAGAGGTTGAGCAGTGACAAGATAATAAAGCTCAAACCTTGCATAGTAAAGTGGAGATTTTAACAGTGAGTTTCCTTACCCCCATGCTGACTTTAAGGGTTTTTCAAATGCTTTTTGTAATATTAGACAAGGCAGATGCAATTAGGGAATGATTTTCCAAATGAACAGTGGTAATCATAGGTTCAATGTTTCTTCTTAGCCATTAATGTATAATGGAGGTAGTGGATTGCATGTTTGAGTAGTGTTTTGGGACTCATCAAAGATGGGAGAATAGTGAATAATACCTTGTGGACTGTGAAGTAGTGTCAATAAGGTTGAAGGATCTTAAGAACTACAATACTATGAAACAATGAGTCCCCTATAGTAAGTAGGCAGTCTATAGGGCATAGTTTGACTTTATAGAAGGATGCTCATGAAATGAATCTTCAAGTGATAGTGAGTGAGCTGTTTGAGATTGCAACTAAGGGTGCAATTCCCAGTCTTAAAGGAAGTTAACAAAGCAGTAAATGTGCAAGAAAATAAAATTGTACACAATAAAAAATTCAAAATGTTATCTTGCATAATGCCTTGAGTTTGAAGACAAAAATCTCATTGTATCTTGATGAAAGTGGTGACCTTAATGGTCAATCACTAGCAACCATGATTTTAAAACATGCTATTGTGCATATGGAGGAAAATTTTTAAGCAAGGCAGTGAGTGGTGGTTTGGAACAATGGCAGGTATGAAGGACTTGCTTTATATGCATACTATGCAGTCTAGCTTAAGACACCATTCTTAGAAGAGATTGAAGGTGGATTATGGAACTCAAGGGTTACCATGAAAATGATTAAAGCAAAGACTGAAATCTATTTAAAAGCCACGTCATGGAGATATTAAAGATGTCACATGCAAAACCCTAGTAGCTGGAGTAATGAATACAGTGCCAAAGAGGATAGTGTGCTAGGGAAGATTTAGGAGATCTCCACATTATCTAATTATAAGGAAAAATATCATTTATTTATTTTTTTAATTAAAATAAATCATTCTAAACCCTATATAGGATACATTGATACTTCAAAAGCCTCTGAAGGAATTTGAGATTATGCAAATATATGTCAAGTAAATACCTAGGTTACAAATAGTAGCGGGAACAATGTAAGATTTGTTGAGTAGAGCAGGAAAGAGATAAGCAGCAATGAATCCTATGCCTCCTTTCATGCACATCTCCTCACCATTTTCTGTCATTCTTTACGGAAAAAATTCTCCATTTTGGCGGTCTATGCTTGAAAAAAATGTTTTGACGAAGGTTTTAAAGTATGTTGATTAAAATGAAAACTCCATTCTGGTGGGCTACGCCTGAAAATAAGATTTTGACAAAAGTTTTAGGGTATTTTTATTAAAGTTTTATAGTATTTTGGCAGGCTATATTCTTGATTCCTTAAATTATTTATTCAAATGGATTGTGACTAAATAAATGACTAACTATTTAGTCATTTTTATTTATGTGACTAAATAATTTTTAATCAACAACCAAACTAGTAATTTATTTACTCATTTATAGCCGAGTTGCAAAAATGGAGTAGAATTTAGTCATTTTTAGTTGTTTTGACAAAAAAATTTAGTCACCTAGTCATTTATTTGTCAAATTCTACTAGTGTGTGCTTCCTTGTGTAATTAGGGATCTCTCAATGTTGAGGGCCCTAGGGATAAGCTCGTCATAAGAAGTGACACATTGCATCTTTAACTAAAAGGATAAAACCGTATTGACATTAGTAATGATTATTCTTACTTATTGCTCCTTAGGAATGGGTCACTTGCTCTTACTGGCTCGCTACCTCCATCGTTGTAGGAAGTTTGTGATCAAGTTAAATATTCTAATTTTAAGAGTCTTAATGGTTGGAAATCATAGTAAAATTAGAATTTAATAAGTTTTGGAATTAGCATTTTAAAGTGTTTTTTGGGGTCATTAACTTCAAACTATCTTCTCTTTTGCAGGGGTGGTTGCATGCCAATTTTTTTTAGTGTAAAATATCAGAATTATTAGATTTTATTACCTGTCTATGAATAAAAATTATTGGAGTGTGATTTTGATATTTTTTGAAGATCTAAATAGTCAAGCTTGGTAAAGAAAAATCACGTTAGATAATATTAGTCCAAAAAAAATGAAAAGACACTTGATAGATTATGGGATATATTGAAAAGAAAGGGTGATGGGAAATGTTATTGTCCTTACAATAATTGAAAGGGCTTAAAGATGAGATGAATTTTAATCACAACAGCTGAGAAACATTGTAGGCAACATTTTCATGTTGAAGGGGGGCATGATTATCATCCATTCGTAAGTTGTTCATTATATGTGTTTATATTGATTAAATTTGTAAATGTTTAGATCGTTTTAACATTATATATATATATAATCACTTGATCATGGTTTATTTGTGTCTATCATTATTATAAAGGTGGGGTTCCCTAGGACAGATGATATGGATTATCATGGCCCGAAGAATGTGGTTTTGCAAGCGGACGAACATGTAGCTGTGAATATCAAAGTTGAAGTTAATGATTCTATGGAAGAAGATGATCATGCACCAGAAAAAATAGGTGAAGATGATGGTACAAATAATTGATCCATGACACATTTAGTGGTAGAGCTGATCATGATGATCGAGATGAATTTGATGATGTTCATGATTTACCTGTACTTGAGAAGGCATACGATCCCCTTTATGAAGGCTCCCAAACAACTCTTCTCTCTGTTGTATTTTTGCTGTTGAACTTGAAGGTTATGAATGGTTTATCAAACATAGCAATCTCACGGATGTTAAGGTATGTCATATATGTCATCTTTTTTCATCTATTTTAATTGTTGTTAGTTCATCATTAGTAAATAAAGGATTAAATATGTACCATTAATATTATTTATATTAACAAATTATTTTTTTTGTAGATTTATTGGTGAATTTTTGTTACCACCATCAAATATTTTACCTCGCTCATACCGAGATTTATCTAGCATTATGAAAGATATCGAAATGGAGTATCAAGCAATAGATGCATGTCCCAATGATCATATTATATATCATAAACAATAATAATTTGCAACAGAATGCCCAAAATGTCATATCAGTAGATATCAAAGAAATCAACTAACAAAAAAGGTGCCTCACAACGTTCTTCGTTATATTCCCATTATTCCATGTATGTAATGATTATTTAGGTGTGAAAACTTAGCACAATTTATGGATTACCATGCATGAAATAGAAGTGGAGATGACATTCTTCAAATGCCCGCAGATGGTTCTGCATTTAGGGACATGGAGGAAAAATGTTCACACTTTAAAGAAGAACCTTGTAATCTCAGGATTTCATTGGGAGTGGATGGTGTCAATCCATTTGGAGAGCTGAGATCTATTTACTCGGTGTGGCCTATTTTTGTTATCAACAATAACATTCCTCCATGGATGTCAATAAAGAGGGAGCACATAATGTTGTCAATGATTGTTCTAGGTATTTTTTTACATCAATTTTCTTTAACGTAGTAGCATCTCATTTGTCTTATTTTTTACATAATGACTTATATTTTTTTATTCAATAGTCATGTACATTAATTTATATATATTGCAGTAAAATGGTTATAATAATTATGTAATGTTTATGTTCATTCAACTAGGTAAGTACCAAGTTAAAGATATGAATGTATGTATCAAGCCTCTTATCGACGAGTTACTAAAGTTATGGAATGGCGTCACTATGTATGACATCTCTAGACCAATAAGACAAAGAAAATTTCAATTCCATGCAATGCTTGTATGGACACATTTTTGTGGTATGTTATAACATTCGACTGCACTTTAAAAATATTTAATTTGATGAAGTAGATATCATGCATGTTTTTAAAATAATCTATTCATTATATATAATTATTAAAATTGACATATTTAATCCAATTATATATGATCTTGTAGGTCTTCAAACAGAGGAAAAATTTGCATGTCCAATTTGTGGTCCAAAGATGAAATCTCGTCATTCAACAAGTTTAGGAAAGAAGGTGTTTGATGAGTATAGGCACTTCCTCCATAGAAACCATAAGTACCGAACTACTGAAAAACATCTTTTCAATGGGAAAGCGGAGACTACATCAAAACCATGAAGAATGACATCTCGCCTATGGAAGTTGGAATATAATATAATTAATCATCAAGGTTATACATTAGATCAAATTGTTTATCTATCATAATGATATGTTTTGAATTTATATTTTTATATTGTGTTGTGTTTACTCATGTTGTAATTGACAATGATTTTCATTGCTAATTTGTTTAACTTATATGCTTTATGAAGGTCATCAAGACATTAATGGCTAGCTTCCAAAGGGACTCAAAAGTTATCCCAAACAATTTAGTAGGTTGCCCTACTATGAGCAGCTACAAATTGTTCATTTGTTTGATACAATGCATATCAGAAAGAATATAATAGAAACGTTATGGAAAATATTGGATGGAAGACATGACAAAGAAAAAACTGTCAAAATTTGTAGTGACATTCAAGAAGCCAATCATGCAATGAAAAATGTCATTCAATTAAATAGCGATGGAGACCAAATTAATATAAGTGCCCTTCCTTGGTTATTAACATAGCAGCAAAGCAATGCTATAAAATAAGTCATACAAAAAATTCAATTTCCCACAGGATTTGTTGCAAACATAAACAATATAATAACAAAAAAAGGTGAATTTGGGTCTGGGATGAAAACGCATGATTGGAATACCTTCATTAAGGTAATTATTCTGGTATATTATATACACTTGTATAATGTATGTAATTTTCAGTGTATTGTGTTTATTACTTTTTGAAAATAATGAAAATATCATTTTATAATTGTTGCAGTGCGTTCTACCTTTATCTCTCCTAGACAACTTTGACAACAATGTCAAGCAAGTTATATATGATCTTGAAAAATACATGAGGTAAGTAGTGATATTTTTTCAATTTATTGTATACATCTTATAATTGCCATTTGTTTTACTTGTTATGTAATATACTGTATATTTTTGTTAAATCTCATTAATATATTTGCGCCTTGAATCACTTGTAGATGGCTGTCATCTAAAGAAATCCATAAAGAAGATACAAATTATTGGAAGAGAAAAATTCCTCGTCTAATGTGTGAAATGAAAAAGTGTCTACGTTCGACATTTTTCAATGCACAAGAACACTACCTCATACACCAAGATGAGGAGATTGAATTGTGTGGACTTGTACACACAAGTTCAATGTGGATGGTCGAGAGGCACTTAAAATTTTTGAAGGCTTTGGTTAGAAAAAGAGCACATCCTGAGGGTTCTATAGTGGAGGGATATATGGTATACCAGACTATGGTATATATTAGTGAATATCTTCCTAAGTTTGCAGCAAAGATCCATGTAGATTGCATTTGGGATCCCAACTCCATTAACAAATTTGAAGGGGAGTACCTGATGGGGAAAGGTAGATTGAGGAAAGTGAGAGGTAATTATAAGATTGTTATGAAGAATAATTGTAATACATTTTACATATGGTTTTTATGTATATTGTACTTATTTAATTTTTAATCTTCAATATACATCAATTATAAATTAAGGTCGTATACTGTGGTATTTAACTGATTATACGTCATTTGTGAATTTCAATTTTGTTTGATACAATTGGTCAAGAGTGGGATGCACTACATTTGTACATCACCAACAATATTGATTGGATGATGGTATGGATTGAACGATGTCAAAAATCTAGTCGTGCATTAACATGGGAAGGTGTGGTTTCATTGGTTAAAGAAGCTCATCGTAATGGAGATTCCAATGTTACACAAAGGGAAATTGATTTAGCATATGGTTTTAGAGATAAACAGGTACGTATAAATATATTAATCACCCATATTATTTAATTATTTTTAATTATATTTATATATATATATATGTTGAGATTGTTTTCTTTGCATACATTTAGCCAAGAATAAATATGTTTATCAATTAACGATATTGCAATAATTTTTACATGTTTGACGTATTGCAGGTGAAACACCACAAGGCTATGTGGTGCAATGGTCATATATTTCAAATCAAAATGTTGGATGACATGAAGAAAACTTGTGATTCTGGTATAATTGTAGTCTTTCAGGTGAATAATGTTTCATCTAGAAGTGACATACATCCAGAAGTCTTAGAAAATTGATACTAAGGGATTTTGGATGATATACTTGAGTGTGACTTTAAGTCCTCCAAATTAATTATGTTCGTTGTCCTATGGTACAGGCTATGATTGAATGAAAATTATCCCGAGATAATATTTATTGAACATGATAATGGATTTACCATGGCTAATACAAGGTTGATTGAGCGAGCTGGAAATGAGCCCTATGTTCTTCCAAGCCAATGTGACTAGGTATTTTACTCAGAGGTTCTAGGTAAATCGGGTTGGTCATTTGTTGTTAGACATGATCCAAGAGGAAGGCCGATAAAGTATAATGTGGTGGAAGAAGAAGATACCGAAGAACTAGAAGATGATGTAGATGATGATCAGGATCAACAGTTAGTTGATGATGTCCCTGACGAAGATGTCGAAGAGGAGGAACTAGATCATGATGATGTAGGAGTTAATGTTCATGAAGATGATATCCGTGTGGATGATGAAATTATCAAAATTGATATCAATGACAATGATGATGATATGACCAATCCTTACAATGTCGAATCTGGATCGGATGATACAGACAAAGAGTTGGATGAAGAAGATCAATGATATTGAAATGTATGAGTTATGCGATTATATTATCTATTTGATATCAATTTCTTGATAGAATTATATTTGACTTATGTGGTTACAAAATTAATTCATGATGTTTTTAATTTTTATGCCATTACATAATTAATTTAATGATGTACTTTTTAATGTTTGAAAGTTCAAAAAATTAAAACATTTCAATAATGATGTTAACAACCTTGAAATTAATGTGTTTTATGTTTCATGTGATCATAAAAGATTAAAAATTTAGTTGTAGAGGTGGTTGTTCAGTGGTTGACATGTAAAGGCCTTTAAAAGACATAAAGTGAGCATTGTAATGGTTGTTGATGGTTGAGGATTTAAAATACAAGCTCTTGACATTCAAAAATCTTTGTTTTTCTTCAAATTTTTTGTATTTTTCTTGTTATGCAGTACTGTACAGTTACATGCAGCTATATTTTGATGTGAAATCAATTCCAGGTCGTGAAGATATGTGTTAGCTTTGATTTGAATCTGATTTGAGGGCTTAAGGCGTTGACTTGAGTTAGAAAGCTTCATTTCTTTGCATACAACCTGATTACCCTATTTTTGAGGGTTTTGTAGTCCAAACAAGATATAAAGGGGCTCTTACACTTTTTTGATTACTGTAGCTTGTGTAAGAGGCCCCATGGATACTGTTGTAATTGTACGATGCATGAATAGGGTGTAGGATGAGAAATAAAGAAGGCATAGCTGTTGTCCTCAAGAGTTTTGTGAAGGAAAGCATGTGAAATGAGAGGTACTTTCTGGTCCGATGCTTGTTTTCTCATTCATTTTCTATAAGAAGGATTTCAAGGCTAGAATTACGGGTTAGAAAGTTAGATATTTTTTGGTCGAGTCTAGGTAGAGTTGTAGAGAAAATTGTAAAGTTCAATGGTTTTAAGGAAAATGCAATTTAGGTTTTGAGTAATTCTATAGTAGGTTTTGAATTCATGGGGATTTGATGTTTTATGACAGTACTTACATTTGAATTGAAATGATTAATTCAAACTCATGTCTCTCCATTGTACATGCATATCTAAATTTTGAATAAGATAATCAAGGGTTGTCTCGTTCATCTCACTCTTGTGGTGTGTATGATTTCTGTTTTGGCTTTAATTCAAGGAATTAATTAAAATGCTTGAATGAGATTGTAGGTGGATATGTTATGTATAAGGATTTGATAAGTAGTATTGGGTTAGAATACATGTTGATGAAATTGTAAAGCAATGTTCTCAAGGATTTTATATGTTATGTGTTAAATTTTTCATAAACCCTTAGATGTTTATGAATTTGACTCCCTCAATGGATATATGGAACTGATGTAAGTTGTACTAATTTTTATGGTTCAATATTTTGTTTGTCTTTACCTAGAATTTGCTAAAAATTGCAAATCAATGACTATTTTACACTGTGGAATGTGTTATAGTTATCTCATGCTTGAAATAGTTGATATTACTGATGAACAACCAATTCTATTCAGTATTATGCTATTATGTTGAGCTATTAAATGAGATTATCTATTGTTGTTAATGTTGTTTACGATAATGGTGCAGAGGTTGTAAATGCATTAAGTGATCACCCTCCCGGGTCTTGGAGAGCCCAAAGTGTAGGAGGTCTTTAAAATCCTTGTCAGTTGGTCCAGGTCCTTCGAGCTACCCTTGATTGGAATTGGAAATTCCATAAGTAAATTAGGTAAATACATAACATATAAGATCCCTAAAAATATTGCATTACAATTTCATTAGTATGAATTTTCACCCAATACTACTTATCAAATCCTTATACAAAACATATCTGCCTATAATACCATTCAATTATTTTAATTAATTACTTGAATTGAAGCTAAAATAAGGATTGTACACACCACAACAGTGAGATGAATGAAACAACCCTTAGTCATCTTATTCAAAATTTGGATATGCATGTATAGTGGAGAGACATGAGTTTGAATTTATCATTTCAACTCAAATGCTAGTATTGTCATACAACATTAAATCCCCATGAATTCAAAACCGATTACAAAATAACTTAGAACCTAAATTGTATTTCTCTCTAAAACCATCAGACTTTACAATTTGCTCTGCAACTTCACCTAGAATTGACCAAAAATTATCTAACTTGCTAACCCATACTTCTGGCCTTGAAATCCTTCTTATAGAAAATGAAGGAGCAAACAAGAATTGGGCCAAAAAGTACACATTTCACCAACCAGTTGGCACACCTAGGGATATTCCAAAAATTGTTACAAAAACCATCACCTTGGAGAATATTCTTGTTCATCATGTCAGCTAAGAAAAGTTGATGCAACAACAAAAAACCACAAGAACCCCGTGCCGAGAATGCCATCAAAGAAAAACTGGAAACCATTGTAATCACAACATCTAATTTACCACCTGTTAGTAGTCCATTCCTTTTACTCTTAGTCAAATATTTAGCTACCCATTTCTGGTATTCTTCATCAGTCGTCCAGTCAAAACTAATCACCTCATTCACCTTGGAATTATAAGGTGTGTATTTTACTACTACCTGATTTGCATCTCTTTCACAAGCTTCCAAAAATGAGCAGGTACTAATGATTTTATCCATACAGCTCACCAACAAGTCATAATTTGAGTCATCACAAATTAATTTAATTTGATCATTGATGACTTCACTTGCTTGATCCTGCCATTGCTGGAGTGACCTGATTTTCCCCTACTCATCAATTATATCTGGTAACAATGTGTTACCCCAATCATTAAAATTCTTCACCAATTCCTTGATCTTCCTACTCAAATCATCTGGTAGGGTCTAGAAACCTTCCAATGATTTAACCAACACTTGAGTAGGCTTTAATGATTGGGGCCTATTATTTATATCAAACCTTGAAGCCTTATACATGACATCCAAATCACTGTCCCTAGGGATCCAATTTTCAATCAATGGTTTCACTACTTCCTGATCCCTATCAATATTCTTTATTGCATATAACAACAAAGAATATAAAGAATGTATAGATAGAAATTTACTATCAACCTTTCCATTTAAATGCCTCAAGATAGTAGTAACAATGTCTTTTTGCTTTGAAAGAGATCCCTCCCCACTTACCTTCAATGATGTTTTCAATTCATCAATTCTTTGCAAGAGCTGCTTCTTTGTAGGATCAACAAAGCACTATGTTTCTTCATCAATTTGTTCTAAAGGAGGGGTGAGAGAAAGATTCTGATTGGGAGACCCTCGTGTGGAAACAATTGGAGAAGCAAGAGGCACTAACCCTGTTGTGGAAGGTAATGTGTTGGTCCCTAGAGGACTTGATGTCTCCCCAATTTGTTTATACCTAAACCTTTCCACCTCATTCTACAACTCAAAATTCCTCTATTGCATCTTGCTATATTCCTCAATCAAAAAGTTATACTTCTCCATTAGGCTCTTCTTTTCAGCCTCCTCCCTTTTAGCATTCTTTTGGGTCAATTTGGACACATTCACAGTCAAATTAGTGGCCTTAGTGGTTGAGGTCTTTGAATCTCTCTTTATTATTAATCCTCCTCTGAAATTTGGATTAATATCCATAACATTTGGCTTTCTTCCTTGAGGGGCCAATGCCCAAATTACCAAAGTTTCATATTCCTCACTGAAGGCAGAATCTTGCAATGCTGCCTTGAATTCTTCTTTAGAGTTTTGCCAATGATGCTTGGATTTTAAAATATCATTAAATTCTACAAAACCTGCAATGTCCCATTCAGGCATAATCAACACACCAGCCTGACTCACCAGTCTTCTTCCCTCTTCAGGAGTGATGTTCTTAAATTCCTCCATTAATTCAACTTTTACCTCCTCATCATTATCCCTGTCTGACCTGTCAGGCCTTAGTTCTCTTCTCTTCTTACATTTCTTTTGATATTCTTCAAATTTCATCCTCCATACCAATTGCAAGAATACATGAGTTTTTACAAATGTATTGTCATCTAGAAACTCCTTACATGCTTCCATTCTTGCATCTTGTACACTTTTTCCTTTCATATCTAAATCAGATAGAACCAATTCAGATGGCCTACAAGGGGAAGGCATACCAACCTACATGTCCTGATCAGTAACAATAATTTCATCCATCAGATCCTCTTGTGGTTGATCAATTCTTTGTCATTTAGGGCTTGGCTTAGATGGTGATGATGAGGGATTGTCTTCTGGTGATGATTCTAAATCAATTATTTTAATTGCCCCAGGCACTTTGAATTTTGGACCTAGTTGTGAAGGAAACTTCATTATTTGCTTTCCTTTTCTATCCACTTTCTCTTCATCACTGCTATCATCCTTTTTCCTCCTATAAATAGGTCACCTTTCTATAGGCTGGTATGCTGACCTTGTTTCAATTGGCCTGGCACCTTGTTCCTATACACCCAGACTTAGTTATAAATTTATCTTTTTGGTCCTCAATGTGCCCATAATTTCCTTGAAGTTCTCCATTAGAAAGTCAATCTTCTCATGGTATGGATTGAACTGCAACAATGGACTATACTTTGGATCCATCTTCTGCATGATATCTAATAGCTTATCATAAGCTATCCATTTATCCTTGTTCAACTCTTGCCTATTTAGATCAAATTCATTTATGATCAAATCCTCAGGAAATTTGAACTCATACACAAATTTTCCAACCTTTATTCTTTGTCTAAAAAGGGAAAAGAAACCCTCAAGATCATGTTGCCACTTTGGACCACACCTCAAATGGTAATCATCAAATAATTTCTCAAAATGCACCTAGCCTCCTTTTGAAAAGGAAAAATCAGACACCACTATATAATCAGGGAAAAATGTTCCCTTACCCCTCCTTGTGAGGTGTTTCTCATGGATAAAACCTATTTTCCACATAAATTATGCAAACCCCACTCTTGGTGGCACATTGTATGGTAGCATATGGGGGGTTCGTTGAAAACTGTATACTCTCAAAATAAAGCTAACAGGGTATGGGATAATGTCACCCCAGTTATGGAAAATTTTTAATTCTGGCTTCCTCCCCTTTGGCCTGAGGAAATCATGCAATTCCTCAGGGATCCTGGGTACATTCACCATCAGTCTAGCCCTCAATCTAGAAGCAAATAAATTATCAAACTGCTCATAATTGATGTTTTCCTTATTGCAAGATAAATCTGTAGCCCATAACTGTACTGGAAATCTTTCTTCATCAACCGATTGCCTTAATTCCATCTTTTTAGAGAAAAAGTCAGTATTCTTGAATAAGAACATATGCATCAACATAGAATACCAGAAGAATTGAGTGCCAGTATCATTTTTCTACAACTTTGACAACCATTTATGTATCCTCTCATCCAAGAAAGAAGCAAAGTCATATGTCACAGAGAAGTTAGGGTGTTGTATTTTCACCCCCATGAACATGTATGCAATAGGCATCATCGCACCAGGACTGAAACCCAAAATCTAACACAATGAATAGAAAGTGGCCAAGAAATGATTTGCAAAACAGTTTAATCTGAAAGGTTCTTGGTCACTAGGGCTGATATGAAATCGTGAACCTCCTGACCTAGCTAGATGAGGTGGAAGCAACTTAGCTCTAAAAAGAGACTTCAATTTTGCATATTCCTGCTTCATTTCCTCAAGATTGTTAGGAACCAAGTCTTCACTCAGTTCACTCAAGTCAAAAATTTGTTGGACCTCTTCTCTATTAACGCTCAACAAAACCTTTCCATCATTATCCCTGATTACTCATGTGATAAGGTCATATCTTGCAGCCACTGCCCTAAGTAAGTCTATGTTAGGGAACACATTTGGGACCACCAGCTTTCCCAAATCATACATCTAACTGTTTGAAAAGGGGTGAGGAAAATTACTCTGTCCATACCATAATCTGAACATTTCCAAGCCTGTGAGAGGAACTCTAGCATCGATAATGTTAGAGCAATTATATACTAACCCTTCCCCCAGGATTTTCCCTCGCATTAGAACCAATCCCTTCTTCCTATCATTCGTTGACTAGGGCAACTGATCTAGGAAATCATCATACAACTTTCTTCTTAAATAGTCAAATTGGCCAGAATGTTGCTTTGTCGGTGCCATCTTGGACAAATTAGGGTGTTTTTACAATTTCACACTTTGAATTGCTAGGACTAACCAGAGATAGGAAATTACAGAATAAAACATTGCAATTTATCACAACTATAATTAAACTATATCCCTAACACGTTTATCAACAAGATCAATGACAAGAATAACAAATCTTTTCCCAAATTCAAGTGTAGAATGACTGGGAAGCAAAAAAATTAACTCATGGTTTTGTTCGCAGAAGTCCCAAATTCTGGCTACAGAGATTCAAAACTTCGCTTTCAGCTTTGAAATTGCTCTGCAAAATACTTGAATGCTTTGTGATACAAATAAAATAGGAGAATTTATTTTATCTTGAACAAATCATGCCAAAAAATGTCTCATCCACCATTAAAGCTCACTTGCGTGCTGCACGAATGACTCCAACCATATTTTATGCAAATTTAAATTTTAGCCATCGATCCTTTAGTTAGATCAAATCATCAAACAACCATCTTCAAAACAAGTTGACACAATCACCAACATGGAAATAAGGGGCCCACCATACCATACGTTGCCAAGGAATCCCACATGGTGGTCACCTGTGATATCGCAATCAGTAAAGATCCTACAACTTTGGATCACGCAATGGTGG
Source organism: Sequoia sempervirens (assembly GCA_007258455.2). Taxonomy (NCBI): domain Eukaryota; kingdom Viridiplantae; phylum Streptophyta; class Pinopsida; order Cupressales; family Cupressaceae; genus Sequoia; species Sequoia sempervirens. Next base: position 17,321,023 of record VDFB02000003.1, read on the forward strand.
AAAATTGTAGATCTTGAGCATTCATGATCTTGTTCCTTCAACACAATCACCAGCCTTATTATTAACCGTCGAGTAGCTTTTTCATGAAGATTATAACATATCTGCTGATTTAAAACATGTGTACCTAAAGAACACTTTAGTAACCCTCCTTTTAATGTATTAAGGCTAGATTAATTTACCACAATATTTCTTTCATTCCTTCGGCTTCATTAGATGAGACACGTGGCACCCACCCATGATATTGCAATCAATAAAAAACCTTACAAATTTTGATCACACGATGGTGGGGAACTGTTAAGATCTGATGACAATTGATTGACGGTCAACCAAACTTATCACCTTTGGCCTCACCATATAGGACACATGGCACTCGCCTGTGATATTATGATCAACCAAAGTGGTGTGGTGGGGAGCGGCTGAGATCAAATGATAGTTGATCAACGATCGTGCAAACTTCATGCTTCTGCAAAACAAAAAAATTATTAAAAGGACAAGGGGACATCACTAGGTGGATGGTAAACAATGAAATAAGTATTTTTTAAATGATGAAACACGGGGCCAACCGAGAATTAGGAAAATAAAACCCTGCAGAGGAAATAAAATATTAAAACAAAGGGACTTAGCCTAGACGAAACGATAGGACATAAGTCATTTTAAAACCCTCAAAAAGTAACATTGAAATAGATCCCAACCAAGGTGTAAAATAAACACAAGGGTTTTGTATGAAAATAAAGCTAAAACCACCAACCCAAGGAAAGTTCCGACACCATGAAAGACCAGTAACACCAGGCAGGGTACGAATGGAACATAAGGGAAAAAAATATAAAGTTCCATCAGAGGGGATAGAGATAGAGGGAGTGAGTGAGAGAGAAAGACCTGAGAGAGGGAGAGGGGGTAGGAGGGATATTCTTGAGAGAGAGAGAGTGAGGGAGTGGGAGAGAGATAGAGGGTAGAGGATTTAGGGATTTAAGGGTTAAGGGTAGAGGGCTAACGGTAGAGTGGAGAGACTTAGGAGTGAGAGAGAGAGAGAGAGTACTGGGAGAGAGATAGAGGGTAGAGGGTTTAGAGTTTAAGGGTTAAGGGTAGATGGGAGAGAGAGATACCTGAGAGAGGGAGAGGGGGTAGGAGAGAGAGACTTGAGAGAGAGAGAGAGTAGAGGGTAGAGGGTAGAGGGTTTAAGGGTTAAGGGTTTAGAGGGGAGAGAGATAGAGGAATTTAGTGAGAGAGAGAGGGAGGGAGGGGAGAGATAAAGAGTATGTAGAGGGTTAAGAGGAGAGGGTTAATGGTTTAGGGTTTATTAAGGAGAGAGATAGAGGAGAGGAGTGAGATAGAGACCTAAGAGAGGGAGAGGCTGGAGGATATTGAAGATAATTGAGAGAGAGAGAGGAGGGAGGAGGGTTAAGGGTAGGGGTAGATGGTTTAAGGGTTTAGGGTTAAGGGTGGAGGGGAGAGAGATAGAGGGAGTGAGTGAGTGAGAGAAAGACCTGAGAGAGGGAGAAGGGGTATTTTGTATATATTAATAAATAATATATATATGCTAGTAGCATTTTCAGCACAACATGAAAGACAAGATTATAATTAATTTTAGTTATAGAATTAAGGTTAGGGTTAGATATATATTTAGTTAGGGTTGGGGTTAAAAATAGTGTTAGTGTTAGTTTTACAATTAATTTTAGGGTTAGAGTTAGAGTGAGAATTATTTTTGAGATGGAATCATAACCCCAATCTAACCTTAACCTTAAAACTAATTGAACCCTAACCCTATTTTTAATTGAACTTTAACTCTAACACCAACCTTAACCCTATCATTGAACCCAAGCTTTATCGTAGAACCCCAACTCTAATTAAATGGTAAACCTAACCTAACCTTAACCCTAATGTTAATCCCAACCCTAAGTCTATCTATAATTATAATCCTAACCCTAATTATAATCTTAATTATAATTCTAACCCTAACCATAATTCTAATGTTATTCATAATCCTTAGTTTAACACTAACCATAGTTTTCATGACAACCTTAACTCTAATTATAACTCTAATCAAACCCTGACCTTAACCTTAACCCTAACCTTGAGCTTAATTAAACCCTAACCTTAACCTTAAGCCTGAGCTTAATTAAATCAAGATCCTAGCTCTAACCCCAAACTCATATATGTGAGATAATTATAATTTACCAAAACCCTAACCATAATTGAATCATAATTTTAACCCTAAGCCTAATTGAACCCTATTTTTAACTCTAAGACTAATTAAACACTATTTCTAACCCTAACCCTAAGCCCATCTAAATCCTAGCCCTAATTGAACCCTAACCCCAATTGAATCATATTTAAACCCTAACCCTTAATGAACACTAACCCTAATTAAACCCTAACACAGTTGAACCATAATTCTAACCCTAATTTAATACTAACACTAACCCTAATCCTAATAACATATTATTAGGGTTATATTTATTAATGTCTTAATATTATTTTATAAATTCAATATTAATTATAAATATTTTAAAATAAATTAAGTATTTCAATCTAAAATTTTAATATTTGACATTACAAATAAAATAAAACTAAATTCTAATTTTTAAAATCCATAAAATATTTATTATCTATTTAGTTTTACTAATTATCTAATACAATTAAATGAAATGAAATTAAATATTCATTTTAAATTAATTAAACAATTATTAATTAGAATTTTAGAATAAATTAAGAAATAAGATCTATATAAAGTCAACTTTTCTATTTTTTTTCTTTGTGTCCAAATCATTTCATTTTCTAAAATTATACTAAATTCTAGATGTCATAATTAAACAAAAAACTTTATTCTATTCTAATCCTAACCCTAGTTAAATCCTAACCCTATTTGGACTCTAACCCTTACCCTAATTGAACACTAAATCTAATTGTAATTGACCACTAAGCATAACTGAATTCTACCCCTAACCCTAACCCTATCTCTAACTAAACCCTAAACCTAACTCTAATCAAACCCTAACCGAAACCTACTTGATTCATAATCCCAAACCTAACCCAAGCCCTAATTGAACTTTAAAACTAACCTTAATTAAGTATTAAACCTAATTGAACATTTATTGAATAGTAATCCTAATTGTACCATAACCCTAACTTTTAACTACAGTTGAACTCTAATCCTAACCCTAACACTAATTGTTATCCTAATTGAACCTTAACCCCAACCCTAACCTTAACCTTGACCCTATTTGAACTCTTATTGAATTAATAACCTTAATTAAACCCCAACCCCATCCTCAATCCTAACCCAAATTGAACATTAATTGAACCCTAAACCTAACCCTAAGTGAACACTAATCCTAATTGAACTCTAACTTTTTAGTTGAAAATATTAAAGTGCCTTATATTTTCCCATTCATCGTCATTTATCATTCAATTCCAAGTAGAACTCAAAAAATTTATACTTTTATAATTTTTTAATACACACCTAATATTAAGGGTTTAGAGTTTAAGGGTTAAGGGTTTAAGGTTTAGGGTTAAGGGTAGAGGGGAGAGAGATAGAGAGAGTGAGTGAGAGAGACCTGAGAGAGGGAGAGGGGGTAGGAAAGAGAGACTTGAGAGAGAGAGGATAGAGGGTAAAGGGTAGAGGGTTTAAGGATTTGGGGTTTAAGGGTTAAGGGTTTAGGGTTATGGGTAGAGGGGAGAGAGATAGAGGGATTCAGTGAGAGGGAGGGAGGGAGTGGGAGAGAGATAGAGGGTAGAGGGTTAAGGGTAGAGGTTAGAAGGTAGAGGGTCAAGGGTAGATGGGATGGAGATAAGAGTGAGAGAGAGAGAGAGACCTAAGAGAGGGAGAGGGGGTATGAGGGTGAGACTTGAGAGAGAGAGAGGGAAAGAGGGGGAGGGAGAGAGATAAGGGGTAGAGGGTTAAACGAGGGTAGAGGGTTCAAGAGAGTTTAGAGCTTAAGGGTTAATGGTTAGGGTTTAGGTTAAGAGTTTAGGGTTTAGGGTTTAAGGGCAGAGGGAGACACACAGAGGAGTGAGAGAGGATAGAGAGACCTAAGAGATAGAGGGGAGAGGGGGGTGAGGAAGAGACTTGAGAGAGAGAGAGAGATAGAGAGAGAGGGTAGAGGGTTTAAGGGTTTGGAGCTTAAGGGTTTAAGGGTTAAGGGTTTAGGGTTATGGGTAGAGGGGAGAGGAGATAGAGGGATTTAGTGAGAGAGAGAGGGAGGAAGTGGGAGAGATATAGAGGGTATAGGGTAGAAGGTAGAGGGATAAGAGTAGAGGGGACAAAGATAGGAGTGAGTGAGAGAGAGAGAGACCTGAGAAGAGAGGCGGTAGGAGAGTGAAAATTGATAGAGAGGGAGGGAGGGAGGGAGTACTGGGAGAGAGATACAAGGTAGAGGGTTTAGAGTTTAAGGGTTAAGGGTAGAGGGGAGAGAGATAGAGAGAGTGAGTGAGAGAGAGAAACCTGAGAGAGGGAGAGGGGTAGGAGGGAGAGACTTGAGAGAGAGAGAGGGTAGAGGGTTTAAGGGTTAAGGGTTTAGGGTTATGGGTAGAGGGGATTGAGTGAGTGAGAGAAAGACCTAAGAGAGGGAGAAGGGTAGGAGGGAGAGACTTGAGATAGAGTGAGTGAGGAGTGAGTGAGTGAGAGACTTCAGAGAGGGAGTAGTGCTAGGAGGGAGAGACTTGAGAGAGAGAGATAAAGGAAGGGAGGGTTAAGGGTAGAGGGTAGAGGATTTAAGGGTTTAGGGTTTAGGGTTAAGGGGAGAGAGATAGAGGGAGTGAGTGAGTGACCCATTTACATATTATTCTTTTATTCTTCCTTAGTTAAATATTTAGTTACCCATTTACCGTTAGCAAAAATGACCCAAGAATTTAATAGAATGGACTACTTATATAATACCTTGCATTATGGAGCTCAATTCTCTGATATATTACTACTTATGAAATCCTTTGTAAATAATTGTAAACTTATGACTCCATTTAAGAATTTAATTGATTTTCCTGAATCAAAGCAAAAACATAGACACACAATTGAACAAATTCTGAAAAGAAGAATGACATCATTAACATTTCATTCAAAATTCACTCAAATCCACATAAGGAGAGAAAATATATTAGAATTATATGTTTATTCATGCTTATAAGTCATATCTACATACAATTTAAGATAATTTGCATATATTAATCTAAAAATCAAAACAAGCTATCTATTCTATTCCTATCTTTCTACCCATATATTCAACTCAAAACCTAGCTAGAGATTTCATCAGTTCTCTCCCTCCAAATGAGCCTTGAATTCCCTTTTATATGACAAGGGAGCAACAAGATTCAGGCTCAAATGTAATTTCACCACAAATTTTCATTTGAACAAAATATCCATTGCATTTGACTTTCATTTCAAAACTTCCCACACGTTGAATCTGCAAAACATAGTGCAATTGGGGAAAGCTAAAGTTGTAACTACCATCAGAAAAGGAAACACAAATTGTCATCAAAATCCCCTTTGTCGCTATCCACGCAAAAAAACCAGGCAACCAAATTTCCACGAAGGCACACAATCAACATAAAAATGTGCCACACACAAAAAACCAACACCACGAACAACAACAACATCATCAACACAATTTTACATCCCACACAACAACTTCTTATTTACCTTCCACCCTTCCCTTACCAAAACTCAGACCTCGGTATACACACCCACTTCTAGTTGTTGCTAGAGGAGGAGAGGAAACCTCAACCTCCTCTTCTTTCTTGTCCTTTCCCAATACGGTTCTAGTCCGTCCACTTGGGGTTTTAACCGCCAATGGCACCACAAATATCACTTCCTCATCAGAGGGAAAACCATGATTGAAGTGAGCTAAATAACGAAAGTATTCATAATCGGTCTTGGTTACACCATTAGAAGTGTTGCTCATAAGGTCAATGGGTGAGTGTTGGCATCCAGAGGAGCCATGCCCATACCTTATTTTCCTACCGAAACTAGAAATAGAGCATACCGACTGCTTGCCTTTGTCATCTACCAGTTGAGCAACAACATCCTGGAATTGCAACCTTCTACTGCATCTAGTGGGTAAAAGCCTAGGATTGTCAACCAAAGCACCTTCCTGAATAGCAAGACCAAGCTTTTGTGAGCTCAAACAAACAAACCTCCTTATTGACTTACTCATTTTCTCTTGTCAGACAAGCACTCAAACTTGATTAGACTCAGCCTAGAAAGTGCTCTAATTGCTACAAGAATGACACAATTAGTAGTTAATTCCTCTTGTATTTATTGTGCGAGGTAATAGCAACCTTCATCAATGCTTAGTAAAAATGCATGTGCAAACATGGAAATTTGGTGGCATGTGTACTGTCACCATTTAACTTGAGCTAAATGAGAATCCACAGATCACCCTTCATGATTTCCAACAACAACATCTTCACATAGGTTGAGATCGTTTTGACTACACAATCAAGGAATAATTCAATAATGCTTCACCAATTATACGATAAAATGAACACCATGTGCCATTTTCCAACTTTGAATACTACCCGCTGATCTCCTGAAGAGTTGGCAGATCAAATTGTTTATCTTGGGATAACTCAGTTTGACATCCAATGAAGCATCATTGACCTTCCTCATGACCAATAACATTAATCCATCTCAAAAACCAACTACCATGTTAGCAGGTCCTATGCACTTTGCAAACTAAACAACTGGATCTACGCATCGCAATCTCGTTCACCTCATGACTTTTAACCAACCTTCATCTTCCTACTATGAGCTAGCGGGGAATGAAAGAGATTTACATTAGATTTTGATCTTAGTTATCGATCTAAAACCATGGGTTATGAGCTCAATAGTGGAGATTGGGCCCTGCATTCCATACAAGACACACATCTGCCTTTTGCTGACCTCGCGCCAAATAACAGGGTGACACCTTAGGTCTGTGAGCTGGTGAGGTACGATCGAGATCTTCTACCATATCTTCAAATCTGAAAAACCTACACATTGCACGGTTAGTATTTAATGGAAGGATTTGGCTAAGCCGTCAACAACATGATTACTAGGGTTAATGGCTTAGGCTTATGTCACTAGATTAAAATTAAAACCCAACTTTAGGAGAAGACATAATGCAGTGGGAAAATGATGACCAATTCTTTGGGCTAATGGGGACGGTGAACTGACATGTTGGATGGCTCAAGAGGTGACTTAAGGGGTCGATGACTGACCAAGCAGGTCAATCTAAAATTATAACATTTTCGTACTCTAGGGAATAAAACCATACTAATTCATGGGGACAAGGGTTTCAAAATGGAGACCTAGGTCAAGTGGCAGATTTTAGACTTGAGATAGAGTGATTGAGTGAGTGAGTGAGAGAGAGTGACCTGAGAGAGGGAGTGGTGCTAGGAGGGAGAGAATTGATAGAGAGAGAGGGAGGGAGTGGGAGAGAGATAGAGGGAGACAGGGTTAAGGGTAGAGGGTAGAGGGTGTAGGGTTATGGGTAGAGGGGAGAGAGATAGAGGGATTCAGTGAGAGAGAGAGGGAGGGAGTGGGAGAGAGAGGTAGAAGGAGTAGGAGGGTGTGACTTGAGAGAGAGAGAGGGAAAGAGGGAGGGAGTGGGAGAGAGATATGGGGTTGAGGGTTAAACATAAAGGGTAGAGGGTTTAAGGGTAGAGGGGAGACACATAGAGGGAGTGAGTGAGAGATAGATAAATACCTAAGAGAGGGAGAGGGGGTATTATGGAGAGACTTGAGAGAGAGAGAGAGGGTAGAGGGTAGAGGGTTTAAGGGTTTGGAGTTTAAGGGTTAAGGGTTTAGGGTTTAGGGTTATGGGTAGAGGGGAGAGAGATAGAGGGATTTAGTCAAAGAAAAAACCCCAACCTTAGGAATTTCCCAATACCATAAAAGACTAGTAACATAAGACAAGATAGGAAAGGAACATAAGATAGGATAGGAAAGGACAAATAAAAAAGATGCAACATACTGTGTTGATATGTCCTTCAATCTTCTTAAGAAGATCCATGACCTTCTTATAAAGGAAGTGACTTCATAGATGCATCAAGTTCAATTATGCATCTTTTAAATAATGAGGAAGCATTTCAAGTTGTTGTCAAGACCCTCTCACCGTAACCCTATTGGACAGTCACACATCACATAGGAAGGTGAGTTATTAGGTCACCCACATATGTGATAGGTGGCTGTCCAATAAAGATAAAATGAGGAGACTATGTGTATTTATTACACATAACAAAAGAATATCAATGGTTGAATCAAGGTCATGATACAAGTACAAGGACAACACCTTTGCAAGAGCTACAAGAGGCAAAGGGGATTGATATTATTCATTCATGGGTGTATTGGTGAAAGTGAATGCAATAGGTAAAGGTCATTGGCATTGATAAGGACAACCAACAATGCATGCTACAATGGTATCATGAAGGAAAACAACAAAAACAAAATCTAAAGTTGCACAAGGCTCTATTCAAGGCCTTCACAATCATACATTAAGTGAACAAGTTTCCAGATAACTTTCAATGCATGATGTTTTAAGGAAAGGCATAAAAGGAAAAGACATTCAAGAAACATCAACTCTAGTTGACACAGATAATATTCCTATTGAAAACATGTCATTACAAGAGTTTTATGAAAACAATGGAACCCTCATATCATGTGATCGAGATACAATTTCTATGCTCATAACCTTTTATGTAGGGGTTTTGGTCATGATGATTGATCCAACATGGATCATGATTGCGTACAAGAAAAAAAAAGTTACAAATGACAATTAAGTAGTTATGATTCAGGAGAGGTCTCATTTTGGAAGCCAAGGCCATAGTACAAGTGTATATGAACAACAACTATGAGGTTATGCTACAAGATAGCCATGCAGGTTCATGTAGGACATCAAGCATTACAATGGTACAAGTGCATATGAACAACAATCAACAATCAACAACAAGTAGTGAAGAAAGCAAAGCACAGTTGTATTTTTATCTTTTCATACCATTGATCATCCATTCCAAGAATAGGCTATAATAGTGAAGGAATATAATTGCACAGGGGTGTTTTAATGAAGATATTCAACATAAAAACCATCATAAATCATGGTGCTTCAAGGGAAAAAAGAATAGTCATGAATAAGAGCAGTACCATTAAAGGCTACAATTTTGTCTTCATGTTATCTATGAATTTGAAAAAATAAATCTACACTGGGTGACAGCATGAATATAGCCATGAAATGGATTGCAGTGAGATTAATAATATAACTATCTCATTTTCTCTTTGGATAGTCGTTAATAAGTCCTAACAAGTGAATAGCAAAGGGATAGGTTTCAATAATATACCTTCATTTGACAAGTCCTAGACTTTTGGTGATCTCATTGACCCAATAAGGCATTGCTTAGAAATCATTTCATATCTTTTGGAAAAAATCAAAAGGAGGACTAATGTATCCAATTGTAAGAAGAGAGCAATGTCCAAGGGAGGGGTAGTACCATCATCTTAGGTACCACTGCCGCAAGATGATAAATACAATCCTTGTGTTTGTATGCATGGAGGTCCTAAAGCATACTTTGGGTAAGGTGAATTCATGACATCTTTTGGTGAAAGGTTTCCCAAGCATGAGAAAATATCCAGTGTTCCATCAGGCAATGTTGGAACAATTATACACTAATCCCTCCCCTAGGGTGTTTCCTCACATCAAAACCAATCCCTTCTTCCTATCATTTGTTGACAAGGGAAATTAATTAAAATGCTTAAATGGGATTATAGGCGGATATGTTCTATATAAGGATTTGATAAGTAGTATTGGGTTAGAATACATATTGATGAGATTGCAATGCAATGTTATCAGGGATTGTATATGTTATGTGTTAAATCTATCATAAAACCTTGAATACTTATGAATTTGACTCCCACAATGGATATATGGCACTGATCTAAGTTGTATGATTAAGTATTTGTTCATGTTTACCTAGAGATTACTAAAAATTGCAAATCAATGACCTATTTTATCTTGGGATTGTGTTGTAGTTATCTCATGCTCCAAATAGTTGATAATGTCGATGAATAGCCAATTCTATTCAATATTATCGTATTATGTTGAGCTATTAAATGAGATTATCTATTATTGTTAATGTTGTTTATGATATTGGTGTAGAGGTTGTAAACACATTAAGGGATCACCCTCCCTGGTCTTGCAGAGCCCGAAGTGTAGGAGGCTTTTTTAAAGTCCTCGTCAATTGGTTTAGGTCCTTCGAGCTGCCCTTGATTGGGATTGTAAATTCCATAGGTAGATTAGAAGAACAACCTGGTTACATTTTAAAACAAAACCAACACTTCCCTCTACCCTTAACCCGAAACCCTAAATCCTTAACCCTTAACCCTTAAACCTTAAACCCTTAAACCATCTAACCTCTAACCTTAACCCCCCATCCCTCTATCTCTCTTTCACTCTATCCCTCTCTCTCTCTCTCAAGTCTCTCCATCCTACCCCCTCTCCCTATCTTAGGTCTCTCTCAACCCTTAACCCTCCCTTCCTTTATCTCTCTCTCTCTCCCTCCTAGCACCACTCCCTCTCTCAGGTCTTTCTCTCACTCACTCACTCACTCTCTCTATCTCAAGTCTCTCCATCCTACCCATTCTCCCTCTCTTAGGTCTTTCTCTCACTCACTCACTCCCTCTGTCTCTCTCCCATCCACCCTTAACCCTAAACCCTTAAAATACCCTCTACCCCTTAACCATCCCTCCCCTCTATCTATCTCCCTCCCTCCCTCTCTCTCTCTCTCTCTCAAGTATCTTCAATATCCTACCCTCTCTCCCTCTCTTAGGTCTCTCTCTCACTCACTCACTTGCTCCATCTCTCTCCCTCCCTCCCTCTCTCTCTCTCTCTCTCTCAAGTATCTTCAATATCCTACCCCTCTCTCCATCTCTTAGGTCTCTCTCTCCTCACTCCTCCCTAAACCATAGGCAAGTAAACCATCTACCCTCATAGCCTCCCTCCCTCTATCTCTCTCCCCACTCCCTCCCTCTTTCTCTCTCTCTCAAGAGTGTCAGCTGCATGTCCTACCCCCTCTCCTCTCCTTTGCGTCTCCTCTCTCACTCATTCCTCCCTCTATCTCTCCTTAACCTAAACCATAAACCCTAAACCCTTAACCCTTAACCCTTCAAACCCTCTACCCTCATTACTCTGTCTCTCCCCACTCCCTCCCTCTCTCTCACTGAATCCCTCTATCTGTCTACCCTCTATCCATAACCCTAAACCCTTAACCCTTAAACCCCAAACCCTTAAACCATCTACCCTCTAACCTCTACCCTCTCTCTCTCTCTCAAGTTTCTCCCTCCTACCTCCTCTCCCTCTCTCAGGTCTCTCTCTCTCTATCTCTCTCTCTCCCTCTACCCTTAACCCTAAACCTTAAACTCTTAATAGCAAATGTAAACCCTTAAATCCTCTACCCTCTATCTCTCTCCTGAGTACTACCTCCTCCCTCTCTCTCTCTCACTCCTAAGTCTCTCCACTCTACCCTTAACCCTCTACCCTTAACCCTTAAATCCTTAAATCCTCTACCCTCTCTCTCTCAAGACTCTCCCTCCTACCCCCCCTCCCTCTCTCAAGTCTCTCTCTCTCACTCACTCCCTCTATCTCTCTCCCCTCTGATGGAACTTTATATTTTTGCTCCTTATGTTCCATTCCTACCCTACCTAATGTTACTGGTCTTTCATGGTGTCAAAATTTTCATTGGGTTGGTGGTTTTAGCTTTATTTTCATATAAAACCCTTGTGTTTATTTTATGCCTTGGTTGGGATCTATTTCGATGTTACTTTTTGAGGGGTTTTAAAATTACTTATTTCCTATCGTTCCATCTAGGCTGAGTCCCTTTGTTTTAATATTTTATTTCCTTTGTAGGGTTTTATTTTCCTAAGTCTTGGTTGGCCTCATGTTTCATCATTTAAAAACAACTTATGTAGTTGTTTACCATCCACCTAGTGATGTCCCCTTGTCCTTTTAATACATTTTTTGTTTTGCAGTAGGATGAAGTTCATGCTACCGTTGATCAACTATCGTTTGATCTCAGTCGCTCCCTGCCATCCCACGATGACCCCACCACACCGCTTTGGTTGATCATGATATCACAGGTGGGTGCCACGTGTCCTATATGGTGAGGCTGAAGGTGATAAGTTTGGTTGACCATCAATTAATTGTCATAAGATCTTAATGGTTGTCATCCATTGCATGATCAAAAGTTGCAAGGATTTTACTGATCGTGATATCATGGGTGCGCGCCACGTGTCTCATTTGATGAAGCCAAAGGAATGAAGGAAATACTATGGTAAATTAATCCAGCCTTAATACATTAAAAGGCGGGTTACTAAAGTGTTCTTGAGGTGCACAAGTTTTAAATCAACAAATATGTTATAATCATGATGAAAAAGCTACTTGATGGTTAATAATAAGGCTGGCGACTGTGTTGAAGGAACAAGATCACGAATGCTCAAGATCTACAATTTCCTGCCAATGCGTGATCCAAAGTTGCAGGATATTTACTAATTGCAATATCGTGGACGATCACCACGTGGACTTCCTTGGCAATGTATGGTATGGTGGGCCCCTTATTGCCACATTGGCGATTGTGTCAACTTGTTTTGAAGACGGTCGTTCGATGATTTGATCTAATTGAAGGATTGACAGCTAAAATTTAAATATGCATGAAATATGGTTGGAGCCATTCATACAGCATGTGAGTGAGCTTTGCTGGCAGATGAGACATTTGCTAGATGATTTGATCATCCATTCTATTAAATTCTTGGGTCATTTCTGCTAACGGTAACTGGGTAACTAAATATTTAACTGAGGAAGAATAAAAGAATAATTTGTAAATGGATCACTCACTCACTCCCTCTATCTCTCTCCTTAACGAAAGTGAGGCAGGCATAAGCCATGTAGATTCCCATGCCTTTTTTTAGGCTGGGTAGCCATTGCCCCACCATACTACTCATTTCCAGGGAGATCCACGTGGCACCCACACGTGATATCACAATCAATAAAGACCACATAAATTTTGATCACGAGATGGCGGGCAATCGTGGATCTCAACCATCAAAAATCCTGTTCATTCAACATAGTTTCCAACCTTGTTATTAACCATTGAGCACCTTTCTACCAAGATTATAACATCTCCATTGATTTAAAACACGTGCATCTTATAACTACTTTAGTAACCCGCGACATAATGTATTAAAGACGCATCAAATTTTATCATTCCTTTGGCTTCACTGGATGAGACATGTGGCGTTCGCCCGTGATATCGCGATCAACAAAGATAGTGTGGTGGGGTCATCGTGGGATGGCGGGGAATGACTGAGATCACATGACGATTGATCTACAACCATGCGAACTTGTCCCTCTACAAAATAAAAACATTTATTAGGGGAGAGGGCCCAGTAGTCGTGTGGGGTCCAATAGTCGTGCACTCAATCGTGATGATAATGCCCAGTCTTACCACATATTTATACTATATATTG